>WOGZ01000083.1:0-118262 GCA_009733775.1 Alectoria sarmentosa
TATATCGCTCTTTTATATAAATAAAGATTTTTATTTTTATATAAACTTTAATTTTGATATTATTAATTACGTTATTATTCGAAAACGTTTTAATGTTATAAAAATAAAAAATATTATCGATTATATATAAAACGTTCTCGCTTATATACGCGATAACTTAAATAAAACGTAATTTGCGATAATTAAATAAGTTAATTATTATAAAAAAGATATAACGTTTAAAAAAGACGATCTCGTCTTTTTTAACAACAAAAATATCGTTATTAATAAATTATTTAAAAAATTAAACGATAAAATGTTCGATTTATTTAAAATTATATTCATTATCGATTCTTTTTACAAATTGAAATTATTTAAAATCATAAAAATTTATAACGTTTTTTATTTTAAACTTTTAAATCTCGTCGTTATCAATTTATTATTTAATTAAAAAAACTCTTTTTTTAAAGCTATCATCGTTAAAAATAAAAAATAAAAAAATAATTAAAAATATATTAAATTTAAAGAGATTATGAAATCGTCTTAAATATAAAATTAAATAAAAAAACGTCGATAAAGATTTCAATTAATATAATATTAACGAAAATAAATTCGATAATGCAAAAGACGTAATAAAAGATTTTTATAAAAGATATTCAAATAAGTTAAGATAAAAAGATTAAACACTATTCAATTAAATTAACGATTAATTTATAAAAAAAAATTATCATTTATTTTTTCTCTTTTTTTTTTCTTTTTCATAATCGTTATTATTATAATAAGTGATAACGATTATATATAACTTTCAACTATTATGCGTGCGTTTTCACGTCATTTTTTCAAATAACAAAATCGATCGATATCGATGATGATAACGTATCGATTCAAGGTTTAAAACGAATACGCGGCTTTCGTTATTCACATTATAAACACCTTTCGAAGTCTCTTAACGTCGTTTTAAAACCTCGTTATCATTATTATTAATTTTATTCGATATTATATATATAATAATTTATAAAAAAAGATTACTCAAAATATTATCGAAATATATATAAATTTTAAATAAAGTTTAATGTTTGCGATTCGATTCGATTCGAGAGATTTAATTTAATTATATTATTTAATTTCTGCGATTCTTTTTTCACTCAAAATATGAAATATCAAATAATATTAAATATTTAAATGCTTCGACGACGATTATAACGTTAATCTTTTATCAAATCACGTTATTTTTAAACGTTTAAAACGATAAAACATTATAATATCGACGATGCTATAAACGAATTTCTTACGACATATTATTATCGTTATTATCGCCAACTTTTTTTAATTAAAAATGATTATCAATTAAATGTTTTAAAGATATAAGGCAAATTATAAACACATTTTTTCGATTTTCACAACGCTAAAACATCGTTTTTTAAAAAAAAGGGATAATATTACGAGCGTATTCTATATTCTTAATAAAATTAACTTTTTTTTAATATCACATTTTTTTAAAATTACTCGATTGAGTTTAACGTGACTTAATAAAAATATTTATTTTCATATAAATGTCTTTTTTTTATGTATATATTTTCTTTTTACTTTATTATTTTATTTAATACATTTATATAATATAACTTTATATTAATTTTAATATTAAATTCGTGACTTTCAATTCTCGAATTTAAATTTATTATTATTGAAAATAAACGAATTTGATAATTTAAAGCTAAATACGAATTTGAGTGATTGTTTAAATTTAAATAATTAATTATATAATATATTAAAAAATTGATATATTTTAAATCGATATGTTCTCAACGCTTTAGAGTTTCGTAACGAAAATAAAAAAAAAGATGCAATGTTATTAGGCGATTCTTAGTCTTATAATTTCTGATTTATAAATTAATTTTTCGATTAATTCTTTTATTAAAATCGTTAATATAGATTTTTAATAAATAAAAAGCGTTATATATGCGACATTCGAAATTAAAATAATTTAAAAAATAAATAACGAGTATATAAGTCTTCGTATATAAGATAAAATTGTTTATTATATATAAATAATCGACGCTATAAAAGAACGTATTTTGATATTAATGTAAATTGTTAAAAAGAGTTTATGATGTGTTATATAAAGATTTTAATGTTTTTCGAGTAAAATATTAAGCTTTCGACGTAAGTGAGTGTTATTAAATTTAATTTATAAGACGTTATGCTCTTTACGGCGAAGATAAATGCATTAAAATATGCGTAACGATTATAATATTAAGATTTCGATTTTAGGTCTTGAAAATGTGTTTTCTTGCGGAGGCAACAGCAGGCTCATTTTTAAATCGATCGAGTCGTCATAAAGAATATGTGTTATTTAAGTGATGTTCTTTTAGTTTCGTCACGTATATAACGAGTTTTTATTATATTATCGTCGATTTTTTGCGAGGAAACTTGATAATGCGAAGCGGAGAAAAGTTTCTTATATTTAATATAAGAGGTTTATTTTCTGATAAAATCAAATGTGATAAAGAATGTGAGTACTTTAATATGTGTTCTTTCGAATAATGTAAATTACGATGAAGGTTTTTTATTTATAAAATGTTTATATAATAGAAAAACTTAGCGTGTTTTTTATTAAACTCGATCGCTTATTTCGAGCAATAATAAAAAAAACTCGTCACTTTTCTTCGTCGAATAAATATACGAAGAAAATTTATTATAATGTTAAAATTGATATAAAGTTTAAAATTATATAAATGTATATAATGAGAATAATAAGTTTAGAAAATTATATATAAAAGAGAAAGATTTATATATAAGTTTCGAAATCACGTTAGAGCAGATAAATTCGATAAACTCGATAAAATTAAATAAAGTACGCTTATAACATTAAAGAGCTTGCGAAATTTCATAATTTATTACATTTATAACATCGTTATTAAAAAATAGATTTTCGAAAAAAATTGAATCGAAATGAAAATTTTAATTATTAATTATATAATATAATATAACGAACTTCAAAATTATTATAAACGAATTATTCAAATTAAATTTAATCAGAGAAAAAAACCTTATTACTTTATAAAAATTTTATTAAAAATCTTTAAATGAAAATTCGCATAATTTAATATAAATTAAAAATTATTTCGAATTTATATTTAATATGACGAAAAAAAAAAGCGAAAAATCGAAAATCGTTATTTATATTAATAAGCGAATTTTTAAATCGAAATAAAAACTAATTTATTTAAGTCGCTTCACACATATTATTCGTATTAATATAAACGAAAATCTTTTATACGTATATAACGTTTATAATTAATCGCAAAACGATTTTAAAATTGACGAAATTATAACGATAATCGAAAAGATTAAAGAAATCGAATCGAACGCGAATCATTTATTAATCGATAATTTTAATATTTATAATTCTCGCTGAAAGAGAATTAACATTCGAATAAAATCATTAAATCGTGCGAAAAAGCTTTATGAATTAATAAACGTGAATAATTTAAGATTTTTTTTTAAAAAAAACACGATTATATGATAAAATTTAAATAAAATCTTTAATATATTAAATAAATAAAATGAATTTAATATAATACATCGCTTATTTCTTAAAAAAATTATTAAATAAAAAATTAAATTATGTTTCGATAAAAATTATTCTCGATTTTATATAATAAATAATTGAAAAATCGAAAAAAAGACTTTAATTTAAAATGAATTATAATAAATTTAAATGAGAATTTTAACGTTATGCTTTAAATATTTCGATAATAAAACATTTTATTAAAATCATTATAAATAACTTCATTAAAGCGTTTATTTTAATTCTCGATATAATAATAAAGAAAACGATTTTTTAAACACGATATTTCAAATTTTTTTATATTAATTTTGAAAATGATATTAAAATAATGATCGATTTAAAAAATAAATTAAAGATAAAGATTTATAAAAAAATTAATGTCGCTTTTAACATTAAAGAATTAATTAAAAAAAAATTATAAAATATAAACATGCACGCAAAAAAACAAAATCTCTTATTCGACGCATTATTAAATCAAAACATCGTTATAAAATAATCGAAGCATTAAACGATATAAAAAAGATTTGAAAATTAATTCGTTGAATCAAAAATCGCGATACGCTTTTAATAATATTCATATTATCAATATAAAAATAAAAATAAAAACACATTTTAATTTATAATTTATAAAAAAAAGTTATTATATTAATTTAAATCTTTTTTTTAAAACTTTTAAAAATAGATTTAACGAATATCGTAAAATACGAATATTTCGAATTTATCGAATTATTCGATATTATAAAAAAAGAAATTATTAACATTATTAAAATAATATTCAATAATAAAATTTTAAGTTAATTAAAAATATTTAACGAAATTCTCAAAATCGTTTTTTCAATATTATTTAACGTTTATATAAAAATATATTATTATCTCAAAATTTTCAAAAAATTCATTATCGTCGTTTTAAAAAAAATCGAAAAAGAAGATTATATAATTTTAAAGTTATAATGTTTTATCGTTTTACTTTGCATAATAAAAAAAGTCTTTAAATTGATATTAATTTCACGACTTAATTATATCGTGAAAAAACACAATTTATTATCTAATATTTATTTCGAAAAAAGATAAACAAGGTCGTCGAACAACGCAATGTATATTTTAATAAAAAAAATTTACGTTATATAAAAAAGAAAAGAAATGATTATAATTTTTTTTCTCGACGTTTTAAAAATATTCGATAACGTTTTTCACGAAAAATTATTGTATAATTTGAAAAAAAAAAAAAATTACGAATTTAATAAAATATATCGTTAATTTCGTTAACGAGAAAAATACGAAATTGCGATTTTCAAATCAATTTTTCAATTAAAAACCAAAAACGAGAATTTTATAAAACTTCTCTTTATTTTTTATTTTTTATTTATTTTATAACGTCGATTTGTTAAATAAGTTTATAATAAAAAAAACGTAAATAATAAATTATATCGACGATATAATCACGTTATATATAAGTTTAACTTTCGAATAAAATTATATTATAATGAAAAGAAATTATGAAATTATTTTAAAATAAACACGAAAGTATATCTTTATATTTATCTTCGTTAAATATCAATTTATTTATTTTATAAAAAATTACGAGAATTATGAAAATTTTCAAATCACAATTAAAATCATTATTTTTTCAAATAATAAATATTTAAAATCGAAAAAAATCGTTAAATATTTAAAAATAATATTCGATAACGTTTTAACGTGAATATAATAAATAAAGTATATCGAAAATATTATCGCAATGAAATTTAAAATAATCATTATTCTCGTCGATAATAATTAAAACGTTTTTATCGCGAATTTAATTTACATTTATATCGTATATATTTTTTCGTTAATGTTACACGCAATTTTAATATAACTTTTCAATAAAAATTACGAAAATAAAAAAATCATTAAAAAAATGTGAACGAAATTACGAATTATTTAAAAGAAAATTATCAAAATCATTTTTAAAAGCAACATTAAAATCGCTAAAAAAATATTTAACGCGAAAATGAAATTTATATTTATCGAAATATAAACGAAATTTATAACGAAACAAGCGGTTTATAAAAGTATTATAAAATTTTATAAATAATTTATTATAAAACGTTTAAAATTTATTGAAAACAGATTTTGATTGAGAATTTCATTAAAATGAATTTTTAAAAATGAAAATACGAATTAATTGAAAATTCGAATATTATTTATTAAATCATTATAAAAAATTCTTATTAAAATGAAAATTAGGAAAAAAATTTACGTTTTTATCGATCATAAAAGATTATTAATAAAAAAACTCGTTTTAATTTATTATATAAATGATTTTAAAATCGACGAATAAATGAATTATATGATAATTAATTATAAAACGAAAACGCAGAAAAATCGTTATATAAAAAAACTTTTTGATTATATTATTTATATCTCGAAAATCGTAAAAATTCTTTTAACTCTCGAATTAATGATAAATATAATTTATATTTATTTTAATTTACTTATAATAATCTTTATTAATAATTAAATAATTATTCGATTAATCGTCGATTTAAAACATAAATCGAGATAATTCGTTTTGAATTAAATATTCGAAAAAACACATCAATTCAACGTAAAAAATTTTATACATTAAATTTTCGCGTAAATAAATATTTTAAAAAATGAAGCGATTAATAAAAAAATAAAAAAGACAATTAAAATAAACTTAATTAAAATTAAATATTCACATTTATATTTAATATCACAATTTTTAAACATTTTTAATAACGATGTTAAAAGAAAAATATAAAAAAAAATGAATTGAGATATAAAAAGATCATTCACATAAAAAGATCTTTCGAAAAATTCAATTCGAATTGAGATTTGTTAAAAAGACGTTCGCACGATATTCAAATTTTAATCGAAAAAACGCGACGATATTTTTTCAATTATAAACAAATAAAATAATTTTAAAAGATTTTCTCTTTAACATAAAATGAGCGAAATTTTTGAAATGTTTATATAAAAAAAATCGTTAAATTATCATTTACGTATTATTAACATATCTTATATTCGCGAAATTTCGAATAACGATATTTTAAATTAACGATAAAAACTTTCGAGATTTGATTATTTTATTAAATAAAAAAGCATTTTTTAAACGCGTCGTTATTTTTATAATAAAAATAAGATTATTAACGTGATGTTTAAATTTATCGATAATTCAAATTTTCGTTAATTTTCAAATTTAAGTTTAAAGTGTTTTGCATCGAAATAAGATATTTTTATATTATAAATTAAATATACGTCTTCGCGAAAGAACGTTGAAACATTTATATATATAAATTCATTCACATTATTTTTGATAAAATAGATTAAAAGATTTTAATTATAAATTTTAAAGTTTATAAGCGTTAATCGAAAAATAAGGCGATCGAATAACGTGAAATTTATTTATATAATAATGATAACGAATAAAGAAATCGATATAAAGAAAAAAATATAAGAGAATATTAATTAAAGAGAAAATTATTTTCGAAATATAATTATATAAGCGATATTTTATAGACTCGAAAATAATGTATCGAATATATAAAAACGATTATTATATCGATAAAACATTTAATTAATAAAATAATTCAAAGAAATCGCATAAATATCATAAAAAAATTATCAAAAATCATTTTTAATATATATCATTTCTCGCATTTATATAATAACTTTTAATTTTAAAACGCTCTCGTTTTTAAAAAATAAAGTTTATTCGAATATTATTTCATTTTCGTAATAATAATAAACAATATATTTATTCGATTAAAGAATTTAACGAAGAGTCTTTTAAATACATTTTAAATTAAAATTTTAATAAAAATATATTTAAATTTAATCGTGTACGAGTCGAAATACTCGCAAAAATAATCGAAAATGAAAATTTTCAACACGATCGAAAATTTATAAAACTTTTTATCGTCGAATTACGATTTTAATTGCATTATTCTTTTAAATCACATTTCATTATCGATTATTAACGAAAATATATAAAAATTGAATTATTAAATTATCGTTTTTATATAAAACGTAATCGATTTGAAATAACACGTCTTAATATTAAATAAGAAAATTCGCGAAATAATTATTAATTTCGAGAATATCGTCGATCAATTATTTTTCGAATATATAATTAATATTTTTAAACATATCGCTCAAATAATGTTTTACGACTTTAAATACGAGATATATTTAATTATAATAATTCGTTATAAAAACGAAAATTTAAAATATAATTAAAAATCGTCGAAGAAATTATAAATTCTTTTAAAAAAAAAAAAAATTATAAATATAACGTAAGCACTTTAATGAGCGTTTACGATAAAAGATTTTTATAATAAATTTATTTGATCTTTAAACATCAAAGTGAGAAATTTATAAATGTTAAATTCAACGATTATTAAAGTAGATTTTTAATTTTGATATGATAACGACTCGATAAAGTTGAATAAATAAAATTTTGAAAATCGATATCGTCGTCGTCGTCGTCGTCGTTATAATAATAAAAACCTTTTCTCAAAACTCTTATAATCAAAAAAATAATATTTTTAAAATCTTTAAACAAATTGAGAGTTTCATAAACGCGAAAAAATAAATAAATAAATAATCACGCGTTAATAAATAAACGCGTTTTTGAATCAATCGTCAAATTATTAAATTATCAAAATATAAAATCAAACGTCTTTTCACGTTTTTTCGTCGCAAAATCGCTTTTCAATCTCATTAAATTCAATTTAAAATTTTATCGTTTTCGCAATAATTATATTCGAAAAAAATCTTTTTAAAAATTAAACGTTAATATTCAATTATATGTTGCGCTTTATTAAAAAGCGATCGATAATATTCATTTATTTTAAATAAATTAATTTTCAATAAATCTTTATATAGCGAAAGATTTTCGTACACTTTTATTACGATTTTTTATAATAATTTTGAAATAATATTTTTTAAACGAATAATTATTTTATTATTTTAAAAAAATTTAAATTATACGAGCAAAGCGATGCGAATAAAATAACGTTGAAAATTTAAACGATAAAATTTATTTATAATTTATACGAGATCGTTTAACATTTATTAATATATAATAATTAAACGTTTATAATCGATTTATTTCAATTATTTAACATTTATATATTAACATTTTTAATAACATTAACGCAAATAACAACATTAAATTAATATTTAAATAAATAATTAATTCATTTCGTTTAATATGAGTATTTTATATAATTTCAAAAACGTTATCGTTATCGATTTATGATGAAAATCTCTTATACGAAAACGATATTTATTAATCTTTTAAATAAATCGTTTTTAAAACGATTTATAATATTTCTCTCGTTTTTCGCGATTTAAAAAAAAAAGCATAAATAATAAATTTCGAAATCTTCGATAAATCGAAATCGCGATAATGCAAAAAAATGAATAAATACATTAAAAGACTTTTATAAAGAGAATAATTTTTAAAAATAATATATTAAAATTTTATTTATGATTTGAATAAAGAGACGATAAATAAAAATCTTTTTTTAAAATATTTCGCACATATATTTTAAAACGTTTTCGAAGATATTAAATTTCTCGACGACTTTTATAAACGTTACGAAAAAAAAACTTTTGTTTTTTAAACGTTATTATTATTTTTAAAAGCAAATTTTGATTTTTAACGTTTTTTCTTTGCAGCGTAAAACATTTTCAAAAAGTTTTAATGATTTAAGAGCTTTAAAACATTGAGAGCATAGGATTATAAAGGATTTTAAGATATTAAAAGCTCATTTTATCATCATCGTATGGGAACTTAAAATTCATAAGCTTGTTTTAAATAGCGTAATAATCCATCTCGGGGGTGGGAACCTCGAGCGTGGATTCACTTGGTTGGGCCTTAATCGCCTATGAAGCCCCTCGGGGTGTCCAATATGAATTAATCAATCAATCAATCAATCGACAGCAATTAGAGGAGAAAGGACTCGAGGAGGAAATGAGTTGTCGTGGCTGCCGTGCGACTGATAAAAGTGCAAGAGCTTGAGTTGGATAACGGTAATCATCCAGACCCAAGTTTTTCAAGGCAGTACTGTCTTCTGTAGCAAGAGCTTGTCGAGCTTGTTTGACTGCCTACCCTGCCTAGCAGCTACCCACGGCAATCCACTTCCCACATCTACAGCCAGCAAAGTATGCAGCAGGCTCCGGACTGCAGGCTTATCCATCTCTTACTTGCCTTTGCCTTGTTGAACTTCTGTACTCAGCTGTACTCTGTACCGTAACAGCATCTAGCGCCTTCCTTACTCATCCATCTCATCCGTCAATGTCAAGGTATCAATCGAAGCTAGATGATGTCACGGAAAATGCTTGTGGCAACCATGATGACAATCATCCTTCAAAGGGCATAGCATTCTCTCATCCAATTCTTTCCTTTCAGAACAGCTATGAGAGAAATCAACTCATCAAGGACACAGCACGCAAAGATTTAGCAGACACTTGCCAAAATCAACCCTTCTTATCGCATGCTATTCGAACTAGTCCATGTCACGCTGTCACGCTGTCACGCTGTGCACTTCGCTCTCTATCTGATGCGCCCTGCTTGGGTTTTCCCCACCGTCAAATGCATCCTCATCAACATGACCTCCACTTTCGAGCCTGAGTCTTTGGTACTTCAATACCCGTGCTTTGCTGGGAAGCTGCTCTGCCCTGACCAACAAAAAGTACTTCAACTAGGGGTTACGCGCAGCAAGCAGCAAAGCTTCCGATGCATCACAAGTCCCTATGGACTTTGAAGCAAGCACACCGATCCTCCCGGGAAGAAGAAACCAAACTCTCGCCGTCCAACGTCCACTAGACACCCCCCGCCTGTCAATCCATGTCACGATCACAACCGTCCTTCCATCGCATCCTGCAGGTCGTCACCCACTTCACCGCTAAGTCCACCTGGGATAAGCGCATACAGAAGCTTCCACTCCAAGTCTCCAATCGCGTCCATGGTATTGGCCTCCAGGTCAATGTTCTCTGTGATATGTGCGATTCCACCAAAGGGTCCCATGTTGGGTCGAGTGACGGGATTATTGGCGATGACGTCCGCATAGAACTGTTGACAACCAATCAGCAACATGGTCACCAGTCAAGGGCCAGCTTATAGATGGAACTACCCAGGCTTACCTCAACTACATCTTCATCCATGTCTGGCTTACGGCCAAGAACTTCGAACGGCCACCATCGGCTAAGTGGGCTGATACGGAAATGGTGACGCGCATAGTCAGTCGCTTCGGAAAGCTCCCAGCGCTGTCTCTCAGCAAAACCTGCAGCGTTCAAGGCGGCCGACAAGAGATCTTTCAACAGGTCTTCGGTGATATGGGGAGACCCTCGAAATTTGGAACCGCCCCTCTTAATCGGAGAACCATAGGAACTGGCAGAGCTATAATCATCAAAGCCTCCAGCAGAAGAGTTGTAGCTCTTGCTCAGATTGATTGATAGAATGTGTAACATCGAACGAGTAGCTGCGAAGATCTGATTGCGTGTAGCCACGGTGTAATGTTCGGTTGCGTACCAAGGGAACTTGGCAAGGAGCGAGATCATAGCCTCGTAAGTACGTTGGGGAGATCGCTGAGTGAAATTTGACTGCGGTGACTTGTCAGCCAAGCATGGGAAGAAGAGTTAGAAGCCCGTCATATCACTCACGCGATGCGGCTGCTCAGCATGTCTAACCAACAACCCCATCTCCTCCGCACTGACGAAAGTCTTGAACCCCGTGTTATACAGTTCCTTGGCCTCTTGAATCGTTGGCATGCCTCCCTCCCAGCTCACATTCTTCGCTTTAGGAAACAGCTCCTTCAGCAACTCCGCCTGACTACTCGTGGCCACGTCCACAACACGATCATTGATGCGAACCATGTGCCTAGGACGAATGTTGAGGGAATTGGAGGCGGCGCGAGCATCGGGGGTCGAGAAAAACTCGACGTAGCAATCCATCGTCTTGCCTGTGGGGCGATCCATGATAATGTGGATGGCTGGGCCGAGGTCTGAGGTGATGACTTTTGCATGCGGTCCCAGGAAGGCCATAACTTGGGTCTTGGTAAGGTCATAGGGAATCTATCATGGTAGTAGGAGTCAGCCTTGGCAATTTAGCAAAAGAGTACCTCAACATGAGGAATGAAAGTCTTCGCTTGGCGGCAGAACTTCGGATGCAGAGAGAGATTGTCAGAAAACAGGCCGCCCTAACTATCAGGAAGACTGCCCAAAGACAAATTCCTAGATATCACAGATTACAGGTATGCCAAAGATACAGAGGATATGCTTGAATGAAGAGCAACGCAATCTAAACTAAAAGTACAATGCGAGCGAGTGCAGCCCTGTAATGGGGTACTGAAGCCATGACAGAGGAACAGTTGTCCAAGGACCCTGATAATTGTCTCTCTTCTGAAAAGTAGTAGTGGTGAAGACAGGAATACCACCACGTGTGACTTCATTGAAAATGTTTCTCACTTACGTTTCCAACCTTCAGTACACCCCATTCAGCCGGCTTTGTTGATCTGGCTGTCTCGACAAACGGTACGTTGTCTTGAGCGGAAATTGTGTCAAGGCTGGGGGGAACGTCGCGAGTAAGGTTCTGAAGGCGAACACTGGCTCCGCCAAAGGCGTGTGGGAACATAGTATCCGATCCAGCGCGATAGGGTAAGGAGGGCAGGTCTGGCTTCACAGTTGGCTGAGGGCCGACTCGATTTTGCCACTCGGAGATTTGATGAAGGGCTCCAGGAAGCTGGCGATCTTGAGCTGCCGCAGGTGTCTGAAAGGCAGTGGTCTGCGCGTACAGAGGAGCAATACGATTCGTCGCAGGAGGACGAGCGTAGGAACGATTGTTCGGCAGCGGAGGAGGAACGTATTCCGAACGACCGATCATAGGCTGCTGGCCGTACATCGGATAGGTGGGAGTAGGCTGTCTATAGGTCTGCTGCCAGACATTGCCATACGCCACGGGCTGAGGAGCAACGTAAGATGGCTGTTGGTAGCCAAAGCCCAGCGGGTACTGCATTTGACTGGGATACCCACCAGGCCCAAGAAGAACAGGGCCATGATACCCACCGAACTGATTTTGTGGAGGTCCGCCGTAAGCGAAAGGCGGCGCTACGGGTGGCCCAACTCCTGCGTCAGCGTAGAGCCCCTGGGGGGGACCCGATGGGATGATGCCACCTTGACCAAATCCAGCTGTACCTTGCTGGCCTATATTGTGTGGATTGGAAGCTGTGATAGTTTCCAACAGTTGAGAACGAGTCTGTCCTGTGTTGCGAAGAAAATTGGCCGGGGTCTTTCGCTGGGCTCCATCTCCGGTGGTAGATAGCAGGTTGGCGTTACGGCGCTGGTCGATAGGCACACGGATTGTAGAAGGGTCTCCTCTCAATGATTGAAACTGGGAACGATTAGGATTACGGCTCTCCACAGCAGCAAGCTGGTCGCTGAAAGCTAATTCGTTGGTAGTTGTTGGGGTACGAGCACTCGTCTCGGAGCGAATCCCTTCTCCAACTGGTGACAGCATATATTGGACCAGGTCTTCAATGTCTCTCACAACTTGCTCGCGCAGAGCCCCAAGACTGATGAACCGCCCCCCTACTTCTGTCATGTTCTGTGCTTCACTTGCACTAAGTGGAATTGGAGGTCCGATGGGCCCAAAAACTCGCTCGTAGAAAAAGCTGCGGATAACGTCGGGACGAGATTGCAGTCCTGAGGGTAGATCACCACTTCCTGCTTCCAATTCGTGGACGCATTCTCGAAGTCTGTCAAGCTCGGGCGGCGTAGGTACTAGCCTGAGATTATTGTCAGTGCCAAGGAGATAGCACCATGTATATCAAGCTTACTTATTGGTATGATCGTCCTTCCGACCAGCAGCGAGCTTTTCACTTGCAGCGAGCTTATTAATATTTTCTCTCCAACGTATCTCGGCAGGCGTAGTGGAAACCTGACGGCCGCGCATTTCCTTTTTCTTCGCTTCCGCTTCACGAACAAGGTGTTGCATATGTGCGTTCTCGGTAGACGAGGGTTTGGATCCTTCTGCACGCAAGCCCAATTGATGGCCAGTGCGAGGGGTCTTGCGGGTCACAGCTCGCCTCTCAGGGGATACGGTGATGATAGACTCACGACGCGCTTCCAAGTTCCATATCTCCTCGGGCTGCAAGAGCCAGCGGTCGTCAAAAACACTATTATTCCAATCGTGGATTCCTTGGTCTTCTGCAAGCTGGGGGAAGTTGGCATCCTGAGGCAGTGTTGTGGTGGGCATGGTGTTATCAGATTGATTCAAAGGGACTCCTGAGCTAGGATGAATCTCGGCCTCTGAGCTGAACGGGCTATCATTGGTCCCAGCGTGAGTCGATATGTTACGGCCCATCTTGTTGAACGAAGAGTCTTCGTGATGATGACCTAAAGTGAATGATCCTCGAGCGTTGCGCAGAGTTGCGAGAGATTCTGCGGCTTGAACGTCTCCTCTATTGAAACTTTCGCGAGGGATGGCTGAGGAGGGAATGAAGACTCCGTGGGAAGTAAGACTGCCGCGGTGCTTTGGATCCAGAGTTACGCCTGTGTACCGATGGTCTGACACAGGAGTAGGTGCCAGCTTTGGTCCCTTGTATTGTTGATTTGATGAAGGAGGCATCATCTGAGATGTTAAATTTAAGTGTTGTGGGAGATTATCAAATAAGGCTTTCTCACCTGGGCCTCGGACGACAATGCCGCCGAAGAGGTATGATCTTGGACTTTCATATCATTGGGAGATTCCGGTGGTATGAATGTTGATGGAGGAGAGTAGTAGGGATCTGCTGGGTCCTCCTCTTCATATGCTTCAGGGCGAAATCTTTGTGAAGGGCAAACAGACTCGAAGACAGGTTTCGAGGTTTCGAAGTTATGAGATGAATAGAAAGATGAGGCAGTAAGATCGAGCTGTGTTGATCCACCACCGGCCACCGCGGTTGCCGCGGTTGGCTTGGGTGAATTAGCCAGGCTGAAGAGTCTGGTCTTCTTGATAGGTTCTGCTAGGGTTGCAACAGGTTTGCGGGTTAATGTTGTTTTCATCGACCCTTCCACCAATGCACCACCCTCTTCATACATCCATTGAGGGGACTCCATCGAGCCCATGCTCGGCTATGAGCAGCTCAGTATCAACACTATATAATGACAATAAGAGCTGTGAACAAAAAAACACAAGAGAACGATCCCCTGAAAATACGCAGGTGCTACAAGATCTTCCGCAACGATTGGTGCTCGGAATGGGGAGAGATAGCCTTGCAGAATGGCAATGAGTCTCCTGGCTGAAGCTCGTGTCTCTTCACACTGGTCTCTCCTCTTAAGTCAACCTTATTGCCAATTGTCCTCAACCTTATCAGAGAAGATATGTCAACGAAGTTTCCATTTGAGTGATGCGTATGTGAGCGCACGAAGAGGATTCCTTGTCCGATGTGTGGAAAAACTTGAGCGGAGTAATACTTTGACCAGAAGAATATCTACTTACTTTGACAGAGCGAATTAGGCCCAATTCCTGATTTGGATGCACAAATTGGTCGACAAGAGGTGGCTTTGCGAAGGTGTCGGCAAGCTACACCTAGCTACACCAGACGCGACCAGCGAAGCTGCGCCGAGCAACAAAAGCTAGATACGATCTAATGAGACGCTGATCAGCTGTAGAGATCGGAGCCATGAGGCGCTTGAAAGTTGAGTAGTTGGTGGGCGTGGGGAAATTGGAAGAAACGCATATATCAGATTCTACAAAACACCCTAGCTAAGCGAGCAGCAACTCGCTAGGACTGTTTATGAACGAGGTGGAATCTTGAGAGCCTGGCAGTAAACCCCGGCATTTGCAATGGAGATCTCTTTAACCAAGCGTCCTTTTCACGATGCATGAAGCTTCCTTGAGGTGTCCTAAGAGCAATGTTCCAGATGCCCAGAGTGCAGGAGAAGCTTCCTTAACAGTCTGCTAAAACCAGTGCATAGTTTTACGCAGCCAGCAGAAAGTTCGAGTGACATCGAACTCCTTTCGACATACTCCTCGATTGGCTTCTCTGCCACCAAACAGTGCGTTTCCTGGCCAAGTTCCGCAAAGAGGAGAATACCAAGTACCAAGCGAACATAGGCACTGTGATTGGAACCAAGGAGTGAACCCGAGGGTCTTGGATGGCAACTTAAAGGGCACAGCACGTTCTTCGACATGGCTTAGTCTCGATAGGACGTATCAGGGACTACACTAAGGCTTGAGTGCCATAGAGTGTCAGTGAGACAGCTGTGAACATCAAATAGCATGGCCGATCGTCCAAATATCGGGCAAACTGTATCCTCCATCAAACTACATGACAGAATGGAGGTAGATCGGATCATACCGTCCACTGCCCAGGCTTCGCTGCAACGGGCCACAGTCACGGTGAGAGCAAAGAACTGCTGCCAGACAAGGACTGGATTTGGGGGGGCGTTCAGGATCTCTTGACGAATTCACCACAAGCTCAAATCGGCACCAAACGTGAAAATCGCCCTCCCTCAGTGAGGAATTCTGGTGACCATCTGCAACACCATCACTTGATTTGCGTCGTGACCTCCTTTTTACGTCAATCACAAATCATACTTCATATGCGCTTTCTTCAACAGGCACGCGCTGTCGAAAATGACTCTTAGCGCTCTAAAGAGCAAATGTTCATGAGCAAGCACACAGCATCAAGCATTCAAGGCCGCATCAGGCGAACACAAAACATCCGTGGTTGGCATGTGGAACATTGTTGCTGGACCTGGATTCCCTTCAAAAGTGGCTTAAGATGACTGGATTGTCATGCGGACGATCAGGAAGCAAGGTGCAAAGCGACTCTTACTATATAGTCATCATCTCAATCCACGGTAGCCACACATCCCAAGTCTGGCCAGGAATGTTTCCAATGGTTTTCAGAAGAGTAGGTGCGCAGTCTATCAATACACTCGGCGCTAATGATCTGAAGGGTCATGTCGGAGAGCTATCTGACCAGAGAAGGTAGACAGTAGCTACGTGGGCAGGCCAAGCGCGGAAGCAACGATTTGCTTCAAAGACTTGGTGGAAGTTGGAAAACTTTTACAGCAACTGACGTGGTAGTGTTGGCAGCCAAAGCCATTGCTAGCCCTGTTTTTTGCAGTCAATTTCCGTGTCTGACAGTGTCATTGATGCAGGGGTGAACAAGCCAACAGTTGGAGATGCTCTTGAACTATCCACACGTCACCAGCCACTGACATAAGGTCAGAATATGAAATACTGCTACCTTCCTTTCTGTTGCCATCAGTCGTAAAACATGATGTGCCTGTGCAATGCAATGCACTCAGTCGAACTATTGTACTCCATTAGCGTATCTCCCAGTACGAAGTGTAAGGGAGCAAACCGGAGTTAGGAAAGATTCTGCCACAAATCTGGCCCGCGCATTCAACTATTTAGACGGTCAGATCCCTGCCTCAGTGGGAGGATAGACATCTAGATTGTGGTATGATTGTCTGCGAGGGTCCAGGGAGACGTACGAAAAGCTTCATCTCGGAAATCTCTTTGTCTACTTCTTCCATGAATTGTATGATGAAATCAACCAGCTTGTGCTTCAGCATCTCCTCCGTATGGAAATTCGTAATTAAGAATGATATGTCATATCCCTAAGAGACGATATCAGTAGAAGCTTTACTTTCCAAGCGCACCACATGGACTCCGGCTGACCTTCACGGGCTTTCTTCGTAATATGAAGAAGGCCTCTGCTCTCTGGGTCAGGAACCTCGTGAACTTGTGTACTAAAATGTTCTCGATCTCATCCGCCTGCTTTATTTTGATGCTGACTCGTATGCTATTGATACTCGGTTCGATCAAGACTTTCTCGTTCTCGTTGCGGGAGACGGTTAATGGGTTGAGGAGGACTTCTGGAGAGCTGGCGGCTTCGATTTCGGGGACATTATGGCGTTCAGATGCCTGAGACGCGAAGTTTGAGAGGGAAAGTGCAGCAGTCAGGGAGGACCGGACGCAGAGGAGGTAAGGACGGAGAGATTGAGACTGGGGAAGCGGGTTAGTCTTGTAGAGAAGAGTAATAGAGGCATCCAACCATTGCCTCGGATTTGACCTGAATGCAGAATGTTCTAGTACACTCATAAATGTTCTGGAGATGCTTGATATTTTCGAGACCAAACCCAGGCAGTGTGGGCGGCTCCTGTAAGAATCGGGGGAATGCACAAATTAGAAAGGCATCGGATAATCTTCGGCTGGTCCCAATGCGACTTTTTGCCCAACAAACAGACCTTCGTGTCAATGACTTGGCAAGAGCAGCTACCCATCATGTCGGCGATTCAAGGCAAGAACCGAAGCTCCCCAGTCTTCATGCGAGCTGACTCTTGTCACAGTATTTGTGAAGCACCAAGGCAAGAAGCATGAGGTGGAGCTCGACCTTACATCTACAGGAGAGACCTTTAAATACCAGCTGTATTCCCTGACCGGGGTTGAACCAGACCGGCAAAAGATACTCATCAAAGGCGGCCAGCTCAAAGATGAGACTGAGCTCTCGAAGCTTGGGGCGAAGCCCGGGCAAACATTCATGATGATGGGCACTCCAGCAGAGAGTGGACGAATGGCCCTTGAGCGACCAAAGGAGAAGATGAAGTTCATGGAGGACATGACAGAGGCAGAGGCGGCAAAGGTGGAGGGGGCAATGCCGGCTGGCCTGCAAAACCTGGGCAACACGTGCTACATGAACTCGACGCTACAGACTCTTCGCGCCGTTCCAGAACTACAGGAGCAACTGCTGAAGTATAAAGGGGGAGGAGGACCAAGCTCTTCTCGGGGGGCAGATCTTAGTCAATACGGTCTGCAGGGATCAGTCGACCTAACCAGCTCTCTTCGGGATCTATACAAGCAAATGTCCGAGACACAAGAAGGCTTCCCACCATTAATTTTCCTCAACGCCCTGCAGACCACTTTCCCCCAATTTGCAGAGAAGTCAAGGACCGGCCATGGCTACGCACAACAAGATGCCGAAGAGGCATGGACACAGATCTTATCCCAGCTACGGCAGAAGCTCAAGATCAAAGCTACTCTAGCTCCATCGACCCCATCCTCTTCCGCCGAAGAAGCCAAAACCGCAGAAGAGATTTCCTTCATCGACGAATACCTTGCTGGCCGCTTCTCCTCGACTCTCACTTGTGAAGAGCCGGCAGCAATCGAAGCGGGCGAAGAGCCTATCCTGAGTGAAGATGCTTTCCTGAAATTAGACTGCCATATCTCGGCTTCCACAAATCACCTTCGCGATGGTATTCTCACCGGTCTTGAAGAGAAGATCGAAAAGCACTCTCCAACCCTTGACCGCGACGCCGTCTACACCAAAACCTCCCGAATTTCGCGCCTTCCTAAATACCTCACAGTTCATTTCATCCGCTTCTGGTGGAAAGCTACCATTCGTAAGAAGTCGAAGATCATGAAGAAGGTGACCTTCCCAGCGGAGTTGGATGTGGTAGAGTTCTGCACCAATACGCTGAGGAAGCAGCTGGTGCCCGTACGTGATAAAGTCCGAGAAGTGCGCAAGGATGAAGAGGATGTTATGCGGGCTCGCAAGCGCCAAAAGCTGGCACACAAGCAAGAAGAAGACCGCGCTGCGGACGAACTGAAAGCGAAGGGTCCGGCGGATGAGCAGCAGCTGGTCAATGACAAGGCAGCGGAGAAGAAAGGCGATGACAAGGAGATGACAGATGCCGTGTACAAGACAGATGCCGTGTACGACTCCGAGCGAGCTGCATCGATACTAGCAGCTAAGAAAGAGCTTTTCGCTCTCATCAACCCCGAGCTTGCGGCAGACGAAGGATCAAATAAATCCGGACTGTATGAGCTTAGGGGCGTAGTGACTCACCAGGGTGCCAGTGCAGATAGCGGACATTACACTTCGTATGTCAAGAAGCAAGGACCGATAGATCATGAGACAGGCAAGAGGAAGGAGGAGGATGGCAAATGGTGGTGGTTCAACGACGAGAAAGTGAGCGAGGTCGAGGCGGAGAAGATTGAGTCGTTGAGTGGTGGTGGTAAGTCTTGCGTTCCAACACCACAGGGTTATCTAATATTGATGACTGTGACAGGCGAGAGCCACTCTGCTCTGATCCTCCTTTATCGTGCTATCGAATTGCCGACCGCCGAAGAAGTCAAAGAGTAGCTGGCAGACACGAACACATTTGCATAGAAAGGTGTTCCGTGTGCTTTCTTTGGGCTGGTGGGTCGTAATAGCGGCATAGAAGGAGCAGCCGCGGGCCATCTAACTCCAGGTGCCATTGGTAGCATAGTGGATGCATTCATGATCTTCAATAGACCATTTCTGAATGGCTAATGATCTTCACCCAATCTGAACGCGCGTGTCAATGTGACATATCCTCAGTAACAATAGAACAGCATCGAATGATTGGATATTGAAATCGCTGTGGACCAGCAATTTCGAGGTCTGAGTGAACAATTTTTTTGTTTGTCCATCCTTGAAATAGGTGAAATGTAGCGGTTGCGCCTGAGAGAAGTACAAAAGATACCAGGTTTGAGCCTTGTGTTTTGCCTTCAAAGTGAATTGGTTTGCTACAATACGTCCCAGTATGTTATTCCCACGTTACACATACATCTCATCAACAGTCTACTCTCCTCATACCGTTTTTGATATCCAAGCTCGTCCAATCTGTACTTGCTCCGGAATGCACTCACAATTCTTGGGGCTTCATGTCACCCATTAAAGGTTCAAGTCTCTCCTTGAGCTCCTCAACAGTCATCTCCTCACCATCCCAGTGCTGCATTACGCGGTCGACGGCCTTAGGTGGGATGAGCACATTGCCCACGACGCTAAGTGATTTCCGTGTCAGAATGTCTCTTTTGGGATCAAATTGGGTCACGAAATACGGTCCGGGAGTCTTCAACTTCTGCGACAAGTCTCGCAATTCAAAACACAGTGAAGCAGGGAGACATGGTTCGGAAAGATAGCTCACTGGATTACGCCGTCTGATGCAATCCCATCTTCGACCGTGACAGTGGAGAAGGCGTTGATCTTTATGTTGATGTAACGACCGTAGCGGGCGACATCGACGCTAAGAGACTTGTCATCAAGAAGAGTCTTGAGGTCGATCTAGGCAGAAAATGTTAGCCAAAATTTTGATACACATTATGAACGGGAGACACAGCTTACGTGGAACAGACCCTTGGGGATGCCACCCTTTTCCATGACGTTGTCGACGGATTCAAATTTGTAGTAAGCATCCGAGTACAGGGTCTGATTGACGACGACGTGGTACTCCAGAAGAGCCTTCAGGTATTTCTGGCCATATTTACTGAAGAGGAAGCCGTTGATCCTTGGACCTAACTTCTGGAAGGCGAAATTGGAGGGCGCGAAAACTGTTCCGCCGATATGGCTCGAGGTGTCTGCGATAGCGGGCAGGAGGCCGGTCTTTGTGAGGCCGAGTTCAAGGGTACTAAACTCGCCAGGGAGGAATTGAATGATGCTGGCGGTCTTCGGTGGTGGGATAAGTAGGCTGTCAACGCCATGGATAACGCCGTTCGTTCCAAACTAGGGGTGGTCAGCATTCGTCTGTGGTAGATACTGGAAGACGTACGATGTCAATTGCAACAATGCGGCTGTAGAAATTGACGGTCAGGCCTTTCAGACCAATTTCCGTGGCCAAGCGCTGTGGCCCAATGCCGAGAGTGTCGACTGAGAGCAGGGTAGGGACGGTGTGTGTGACCAAGACTTTGCCTGCTGGGTAGAAATCTTCTGAGACGTGGTAAAGCAAGATGTTCTTGAGTTCCTCCTTTGATGGCTTGGGGGCGTGTTTCGGGATTTTCTCGAATGCTTTGTCTGTTGGCGCAAAAACAGCTGCATGGTCACAGTTCAGCATTCATTCTTGAAGATTGATGAACATCAGGGAGAGAAAGACGTACTGTAATTTGCCGCGGTGCCATTGAGGAGCTCAACGACATCCTCGTATTCGTTAATCAGGGCGGCGAGCTTGGTGGTGTACTTGCTCTTGGAAATGAGCTCATAGACAGTCAAGTTCGGCTTCTTGCAATGGCCATGATGGCCCTTGCGGCCCTTGCGACCTCTGCGGCCTTTACCACCATGATGCTCCTCGTCATCGTCAGCGAAAGGTGCAACGTCTTCCCCTAGTTCCTGAACCTTGTCGGCGGCAGAGTCTAACCATGAGCTGACATGATAAACAGTCTCGTAGGCCTTGTCCGAGACCTCTTGTTCCCCTTCCGTTGCGTATTCAATGGCGTGGTCGAAGGCATTCTTGGAAGTGTCTATGAGGTTGGTGAAAGAGTCTTGGACTTGCTTGATGGCCTCGTCTGTAGAAGGGATGTTTTCGAGGAAGATTTCCGGGCTTCGGTCAGATTCAATGGCTACCTGGCTCATGACCTGCTCGTCAGGAACAACGAAAGCGGTGGAAAGAGCGGCGAGCGGCAAGATCTGGATGAGCTTCATGATTGCTGTGATATGTACAGTATCCTCGATGCAGTGATGGCAATGATGCAGTGATGAAATGGACGATGTCGAAAGACAAGGGGGAGGAGAAAAGCTGATGCCTTGGGGCAACTAGTACCCATGCATAAAGTAAGCTCTACTTCACCACTTTACGCGGCAAAGGTGAAATCCATGACGACGCAGGATCCTTCACAGTGACTAAGGTAACTTAAGCTCGTAGTCCGTCGTCATTAATCCCTGCGCAGATCGCCAACCCCACGAGTTAAGCTACTTAGATTTACAACACCATTTCACCATCTCACCATTTCACCATTCCACAACGCTTCCTCTTCTTCAGTTCGTTCTCATAGAAATAGAACATGGCAACCACAGCGCCTCTGGTGGTACCCGCGTTGAAGAAGCATACTGCCACCGTGATATGGGCGCATGGATTGGGAGACAGGTATTTCAGATTCAGGTGCTTGTATTTTATTACCTTCAGCTTCGCTAAACAAGTTCACAGTGGAGCAGGCTGGTCCGGTCAAAGTTCTTTAATCGCTTCGACCCTGGACTCTGATCATCGCATAGGATGCCAATTGCAGAGAACTTCAGAAGACGAGGCAGATTCAGTGAATGTGCCTTCGTTTTCCCCAACGCTCCCAGCATTCCAATTACTGTGGTACGCACCTTTGCTTACTACTACATCTTCCATAGCTAATTGAGCTTGAATTAGAATTTTGGGATGGAAATGCCCGGCTGGTATGATATTGTACGACAGCGCGTTCGTCTTCTAATGCTGAACGGATCACTCTCTCATGATGGCTACCGATGTCAGAGACCAAGTGCTGACCGAGATGTTCAGACATCATTTGACGATCTTGCCCAAGCCCACGACCAGTGAGTGATCAGTTTCAACCGTTGGCGCTTGCTTCATACTGCACTCTGAGTTGCGAAACTTGTCGCAGGGGTAGGAGACTTCGTTGAACTATTTCATGACTTGAATTTGATCACGAAGGAGACACTTTAATTCCAAAGTCGTTCAGGCCCGGAATCCTCAAGTCCCGCGACTACTTCAATGCTCTTATCAAAGCCGAGATCGAGAAGGGCATCCCGTCCTCACGCATCGTACTGGGTATGACCAGTGCTGCCTTTACGGGCCCAGAATCGCAGCTTTAACATACTACAGGCGGCTTTTCTCAAGGAGGGGCAATATCCCTCTTCACCGGCATAACTAGTCCCGATAAACTCGCCGGCATCTTCGGCCTCTCCAGCTACCTTCTCCTACACAATAAGATCAAGGATTACGTCAAATCCGAGAGCACAAACAAAGATACGCTCATCTTTATGGGCCACGGAAATAAGGATCCCATGGTAAGGTACGAGTGGGGCTTAGACACCTCAAAGGTACTGAGAGAAATGGGGTGGGTGGTTGATTTCAGGACTTATGAAGGGCTGGCGCATTCGGCAGACCCCACAGAGATCGATGAGTTGGAACAGTATTTGGATGAGAGGCTGCCACCTTTGAGTTGAATAGGTGAGACCACAATGGACGATTTAATAAAGAACGGGCTTAGAGTAGCCTTCTAGGTCTTTTCACAAGCCTCCTCTTACCCGCCTTGTCGGCAAGTCTGTCCTCTTGGCACTTGGGAGTACTGAGAGGATCCCGATCGATCAAGTAGACCCAAGGCAGGCAACTGTCTGCTTGAGTCCTAACATACTTCCCTAATGCCAAAATGTCACACCTTCCGGCAAAACGGGTACGCCTTTTATATATTGCAATTCGAAGGATTAAAAGTCCTCTGTGCAATAGGCAGTGAGCTGTAAGTCCCTTCGGAACATTTGCTCGCCGTTCAAAATGTCCTTCAATATGCTTTGATAGATTTTCGTGCTCGATCTCTTGTAGGGTATTTTCTAAGACAAATTCAAGGGTGAGCAAAGCTTCTTTCCTGTAAATACGGGATGATTTGAAGTTCTTATTTTGTGGTCACGTGTCGGTACAAGGCCGCCGTTTCACAAGCTGAAGAAGCTGCCAAGAATGCTGCAAGCCGGGAGACGGGGCATGCGTGAGGCCCCAACAAAGGGACTGTGGTGTTTGCCAGTTTTCGTTGCATGCAATTGAAATCTAACACAAATGCGTTTGCACTCGTTCATTTGGCTTTACCTTTTGCTCTACCTCAAGTGTTACTTCTGCTCTATCTTTTAGAGGGCAGAATGGGAAGAGCTTATTGGCAGTGTTGGCGGTCCAATAGCAAGACCTGGATCCATCGTGGGGCATGGTAAGTCGAAAGGATCTCAGATTTTGGAGTCGCTGCATCATATAACTGGAGTGACGAGAAGAATCCGACGATCCTAGTGCCAGGTCAGAAGTCGTGTCGCTCGTCATGCTTTGATGCAAGAGGGTTTACCAAGTCTCGACCGCTTCAGCCGTAAAAAGGGTCGGACTCTATGGAAAAACCGGACGCAGGAGACTTATTCAACGATGCTAATTTTGCGAATACATGCCTTGTCGCTTGGCAGCCGGGCTGTAACCCCCATGGAGACATCACAATACCCCACGCGGCAACAAAGTGTTTCAAACTCCCAACGTCCTTTTGACACCCAGCAGAAGTTGCCCGAGATCTGGCATTTCCAGATTCTCAACTTGACTGAAGCATACTATCAGAGCGCCGGATGCATTCAACTGACTGGGACTTCGACTCAAGCTGAAGTCGATTGATGATGAGCTGGCCAAAAGGCAGACGGCCAATTTTCTTGCGCTGGGAAAGCTAGCAATGGTATTGGGGCGGGTTATTCACGACGGCTCAGGACCCTCGCAGTGTGGGATACACGGGTAAGGAGCGGATCTGCGTCTTTCAACTATCGAAGCCTTGCTAAGTTTGTCCGAGAATCCGAAGTCGCGATTCTAACGGAAAGATCAAAGGTCGCAAGAAGGGGCGTTTGACCATTAGCAGCAAAAAATAAGACTCAGACGCAAGGCATCGTAGCTAAGAACTTGATGCTTGTTTAAGTAGAGTCTGCTGCTCCAGTCACTATATATTACCTTACCTACTTCATCTTCCAAAGCGCTAAGAGTTCCCTTTCCAAGCGGTCGGTAAAGTTGCCCCTCTAAATGATAAGACGGGAAAGCACTTTATCCTTCTCAACACAATTCCAACATTCTTGACGGCCCTCGGACTCTTCACCTACTACATAGTGATCGAGGGGACTCGTTCAAGATATCCAGACTTTTCCCGAGTCTCTGCCCGTTGCTTGGTCATATTGGTCGCTCAGCTAAGAAGCCAGATATGACAGCCCTCAAAGCTGGAGACAGATTCCCCGAGGGCGTTGACTTCAGGTACACTGTTAATACTGCCCTCACGGTCGCTTGCACCTACTGAATCTCTCGCTCGTTGCAGTTGGGTGCCCTACACAGAAGAGAAAGAGTCCATTACATCCTGCGGCATTCCTCAGACATACAACGCCAGCAAAGAGTTTGCAGATAGAAAGGTAGTGCTCTTCGCCGTCCCAGGGGCCTTCACACCAGGCTGCTCGGTCCGCCACCTTCCCGGCTACATTGAACACTTGAACGAGATCAAAGGCAAAGGTGTTGATCTTATAATTGTGATTGCTATGAACGATGCTTGGGTCATGAATGCTTGGGGGAAGGCCAATGGCATCAAGAACGACAAGATCGTGAGCTGGAGACTCAGCAGGCTGATATTACGTCGCTAGCTAATAGGACTTCAGATGTTTATGTCCGACTCTGGCATAGCGTTCTCCAAGAGGATTGGCTGGACGCGTGGGGCAGACAGGACTGGGAGGTATGCTATGGTAATCGATCACGGGAAGATCGCATACGCAGAGACCGAGCCTGGAGGGGACGTTACAGTATGTCTCGACGAGGTTCAATGGGACAACATTAAAGCTGACCTTTGTGAGGTGTCTGGCGCTGAGGCCGTACTTTCAAAGCTCTGAGGTGGGTAGCAGTGGAGGCTGCCCTGGACCGCAAAAGGATAGCGGGCCTGCCATTGATCATTCGACGAAGTAGCCATTATGAAGTTCCTCATGAGGCACATGTTGCCCAGCCAATCGATAGACAACAGCAGAGATGGATTCTTGGAATTGCTGAGGACCAGCTGTAGCTATCCCGTGCGCAAGCATACTCGGAAGTAACCTTACCTCCACACTTACATCCATATCTAACCTAGTCATAACCAAGGGAACGTAGCAAAAGTCATGCATAGAGGGAGTTTTATTTTCTTCAAATCCCAATAGGAAAGCCCGCGGTAATTTTTTTATTGCCCATGTTTTTGTGGGTAAAAAATGGCTCTTCCTATCAAAGGAGATTCAACAAAGAAAGTTGAACGCATAAAAAGCAATTCCCTTGCATGTGAAATGACATTTACGGAGGAAGATGTCGTGACAATTGACTTTTTTCCCCCTTGGCAAGGCGCCTCAATCGTAGGATATCAACAATTTTTTTCAGATTGTTCGTCCTCTATGCATACTTTTGCTGCGTTCTCTGACAACAAAGGTAGCAGAAGCCTGGCAACAATATGAGACTCGTGAATGCACACGGCACCAAGGGATGACAAGAGCTCTAGCCGCTCTTACACTTTTGTTAGAATACGGTAGGCTGCTTTCGAGACTGGGATTCATCTGACAACGATCTTTTAAAAGGTATTGATTGAACGCATCTTCGGTATTGAATCATCGATCAAACACTCTGTTGGTGAGTTAGAAACGCAGCTTCGTCGATGGAAATCTTTGCCAATCGTATTCCGCATTTCCCTTCTTTTAGCGTTGGCCCAGTGTTGTCTTGGCAGTCGTTTTAGCGTATTCAAAATCCTTGTGATTGCATAAGTATGATTTTCTGTTCATTCTCTACTTACTAGAACTGGCCCAGACTATGAACTACTTTATCGCATATACCTATCTAAGTACAAGGTAGGTTTCAGCGAGCTCGAAGCGAGCCCGCTTTCCAAGCTGATGATATGTAGGGCAAGCGTAGCCGAAATATCACATCCTTTTTAATCGTGCCACACACTTAGCTCGTACCTCGCTAAGTGCTACCCGGCCATGCGCGATTTTCAGCCATACGCGACTTTTTGATCAATTTACAACTTATTTACTTCCATATTTACGTCTATTAACAACAACATAAATATATTATATTAAATCATCGAGAGTCGCATTATAGACGCTATTAACGTTATAAACTATCATGAGCGAGAGTTTAAATGATATTTGTATTTGAAATGATACTTCGTAATAATTACAGCTGTGAAGTTGAAAATTGCACCTGTGTAACGGTGATATTCCCTGCCAAGCATTCTAACAAAAGATTTTGAAGGAGCTAATTTTCCGAAGCTACATCCTCTGCTCCTCGAGATTCGTAGAGCTCGTAAAATTGACGTTTACAGATTAGAACCACAATGTTCCGCTTTCATAAGTCCCTCGATGTAATAAGTAAGTGTTCTGAAAAGCCGTGTCGCCAGATCTGTCTCGAGGACAAGAGGGTATTTTCTGTCCACCTTCTGATCTCCAAACCTGTCCAACAGCTCCGAACCTACCTTCAAGAAAGGATACTGACTCGAAACGCTCACAGCACTCTTCCACAAGCCTTCAATCCCAGCCTCTCTCAGAGTCGTCACTCTTCTCAAGCAAATCTCGGCCCATGCTTCTGAGACCGCAACGGAAGATCAAGCTACAGATCACACGCATCAGAACAAGCTTCAGCGTACGGAATTTGAATTGAACATCACAGAGGACCCACCTACGGGAGATCAAATGAGGACGATTCTGGAATATATGGGAGCTCATAATGCAGGTCGGCTCGTTGAGGAGGCAAAGGATTCAGGAGATGCCATCAAAAAGCTGGGAGACAACCCCAAGACATTCAAGCCGCCCGTGGTAAGTGCGCCATTGCACTGCGAATCTCCAACAGAACACTGATTGACATGTAGACCGTGGACTGGAACAATGGTAGAGTTGGTGGGTCGAGGCAGAATGCTTGCCAGAGATGCATGTACTGACAGTTTCTTCAGTGGTTGGAGATAATGAGTCCGAGATCATGAAAATGATTGCTCAATTACCGAAAGAGACTGAATCAGTTTAGGATAGGGAACTTGCTGGATGGAAGGGTGTATATGGGAATACTAATTGCTTTGCTGACCTCCGAAAGCCTTGATGCGATACAATGCACGCTGCAATCCGCGAATGAAGAGACTGCCTTGCCGAATCGCTTAGCATTCCCATCAACTCGTCGAATTCGTAGAATGCTGAGGACCCCAAGACCAGGAGGTGCTTGGTCTTCCTGGCCATGCATCAAAAATGAGTATCGAATGTTTCTCCTCCTATGCCGTTTTTGAATTGAACGTAATTGCTATCTTGCTGTGCCATCAAAGCTTGCCTTTAGTATGCATAATGATCATGAGTGAAGCTGTGGTGTCAAGCCGCTAGTCAATTGAAGTGAAGTGACCATCATCTAAAAGCTGTAATTCTATGCTTTGTGCTCTCTTACATCCGAACACATACGCTGACTTCAACCCCAATACCAAGCCTCAAACAGGGGAATAGTTGATGGCGAAAGCTGTACAAACCAGTTGGATCTTTACACTTCTGCCATCTTCCAATATCTTTGATTGCCAAGAAGCGAGCCATCGCACTTCCTTTCATCCAGTCCTCTCGGAAAGGCAGCTACGGTCAAGCAACTACACCCAGCTTTTCTCACCTCTCGGAAGGTTGCTACCTCCGGCAGAACTACTGACACAACACATCGAAGACTTCCACTAGCCTTGGATACTGGGGACCGTCACCATGATCTCGTGCTTTGACGCTGTCAACACTTAGGTCCCCATGATCAACAACACGACCTCCTGGAGCGTAAAGCATTTTAGCATCCTTGCATCTGCTTTCTCACATTACCATCACCATGGCTTACCATTTCGATGGGAAGGGCATCTTTTCTACGCGCAATGGCGAATATGCTCGACGCGAAAAGATTCCCAGCATGCGAATTATCGTCAGATCTAATCCCATCGAAGACCGACAGACTTTGGTAGCGAAGCTGCAAAAAGACTTTCCTGAAGTGTGCAAGACGATCACTACTCCAGTTACGGACACGGACGTTTACGAATACTTTGACTACTGCGACGCTGCAGTCCAGGGGTTTGAGTTCCTTCGCGCAGTCCTGGAGTATATTGCTGGGCTCAATGCAAGCGTCAACGTCAAAAAGGCAATGATGGTCCAGGACTATGTGGGCCGTTGGAAAAACACCAACCGTGAAGCCTTTACATACGTAAGATCTTACCATGCTGTCACGGACCTCTTCACTGAGCAGGATATCGAAGAGCATGGAGTTGAATTCCTAACAGAGGCGATGATGCAGATCAAACGGCTGAGACGGCAAGAAGACGACGATGGTATGATTATGTTCCTCGTGAATGAGGCGCATACGCTGATGATCAACTTTCCAGAAGCTTGTCAAAGCGCACTTCGTCTCCAGATGCAACATGCGCAAGCAAGATCCAATCCAGAGCACGGTCAGCCTCAGCCGCAAGGAGGTCTACTTCGCCAATTGCCTGGGCCTTCAGGCCAATTCCTAGCTCCGCAAGGTCACTTTCCTCTCCAGCGGCTTACACCATCAACAGAGGTCTTGGAACATGTACATCCCGGGAGCACAAGCCGCGGCGACTTCCATAGTGATCCTACAGCTCACAACACCATGGATACCTACAATTCTGGGCCTCCGAGTAATTTTGTCGCCATACCGTCTCGAGGTCTCCCTGGTCCGTTCAGCTACCGACCATTGCCCCCTCTGAACCAACCTATTCCGCTCCTTAACCGTGTAGGAACTTTCGAGGGCAATCCTCCTAAGGGAAAGAAGAACCCTAAAAAGAAATCTTCGGACGATGCCCGAATGGTGTCCCACGCGGGAAACGGCCCGCGCCAGGCATTTAATGATGCAAATCCTAAGCGTCCCTTCGCTCCACAGATCATGCGAATGCCATTTTATCCTCGATCGCCTGATACCATACCGCTGGTCCAAGAAATAGGCTCTTCTGCAGGATCCGTGTCATATTCCGGTAACTATCACCAACCCTCCTTGCCTCGAGCTCACCATTCAGGCAATGGGCAGGAGCCATTTCATCTTCCGCCTTATCATGGACAGACGCCAATGCAGCCAACAATGGAGGGTCGTTCCCGTGAACGCGCAGTGTCGAACCCTTACTCGCCACCTGCCTATGAATTGCCGGGGCCGACCCCTCCCATATCAGCCAACGTGCACCACCAAACTGCCACAGCGAAGAGACAATCGTTCGAAGAAAACGCTGGCTTTGTTTCCTCGCAAGTGCGGCCACACATATCTCAGCCGCTAGACCCACACGCCTTTGGGCACCATTTTCCAGATCGGCGAATGGACTCCCAAGACCGACAGGACCCTATTCCAGAAGTTCAAAGACCCGCGCTGGGTCCGATGTCAAATGCTGGTCAACCACAGTTTTCGGGAACTTCGGGGCGTTCAAGGGCGAATGAAATTCCTGGACGTCCAATGCAGGAGGGCTGCACGATCTGGATCGGTGGATTACCAGACGAATTCGACAAAGCTGCTGTGCTGCATCTACTTAGGCCGTGCCGAGGGCTCCTTGACGTTAATGGGCCAAGGGTATCTTCGTCATGGGTATCTTCGCCATCAAAATACCAAACTAATCGTTCATATGCGTTTGCAGAGTATGTAATACCCATCAGCAGCGTCGCACGCGATACTGACCTCAAAAATTACAGCTTCGAGAATCCTGTTGATGCTGCCGAAGCACTGGAACGTCTACCCCAAACGCGGTTTGTAAGCTTGCCCGAAGGACTTTTCCTCAGTACGAATTACCCAAAACCCAAGCTGCACCCGTCTCCGGGCCACTATCAGCATGGAAGCGGTGAAATCCGGAAGCGGCCAGCATCCAATGTCTCACCAACAAAGTCACGCATGGGCGAAGAGTCCAATCGTGCAGGGAAGTCAAAAAACGAACATAACCGAAAAGCATCAAAAGGTTCGGCTCGAGGGAAGAAACAGTCAACCAGCGGTCCAGAAGAGAAGGTGGAAAGACCTTCTGAGCGCGTCATTGCTGTGGGTGTGAGCCAGAAGGGGTCAGGCTTACATCCTGAAGAAGAAATTGCAATTCTAGATCCTCATGACAAAGTAGGATCAATGGCTTATGTGAGTCAATCTAGTACAGACGGTCAAGAAGATCTAAAGTCAGTGAACCAAGACCCCGCCGTCGTTCAGCCAGACGTCAGCGTAGAAACGCATGCCAATCAGGTCTCGAGAATCACCGATGATGGGGCCCGGGAGATTGCATCGGCCCCAAGCGCCAAGCCTCAAGTTCAGGAGAGTCATGAAGCTATGAGCTCGGGACACACTGAAGGCTGTGCCAAAATCCCCAAGAGGAAGTCCAAGGGTTCCAATAAGCTGCCAGTGCCCGAGAATAAGGGGTCAGAGCCTTCTGCGGGACGACATACCTCTGGTGAATCCAAGCCAACAGCTCTGGCAAAGCCCTCTGCGAATAATGCTGGCCAGTTTTCGGACAATTCTGGCCGCTTAGAAGATAAGGGGAAGCAACATGGATTCGAAAATGAAGCCAGTAGAATGTTAGCCCCTACAGTCCCTTTGGAACCTACTTCTACATTACCGGAAGACCTAGAAACCCCGGACCAGTCTTTTTTAGGCTGCAATCCAACAGAAGCTGATGGCGAACAGCCGAAAGCTTCCGTTGCTAATGTCACTGAACCCAGCATTGCGAAAGACGATGAAGCGAAGGTATCGGACACCGTACCTGCACCACGGGAATCTCCCGTGTCAGCAGTGCCTCTCGAGCAAACAAAGGAGCCAATATCACAGGTAAGGAGACGAGATGTCAGCATTTCTACACAGGGATCTGCAGACACCGCCCCGTCCAGCCTAAGCTCCACAGCGCCGCCGTCTAGTTCTCAGACCGAATGCACAAACAGCATAACGCAGGGAACATTGTCGCCTATGGTTCAAGCAGCTCGTTCGTCATCGGAGGTAGCACTGTTTCCGGTCTTCTTCGAGCCTAGAGAGACGGCTGTGGAACAGAAATCAGAAATTCCAACGAGTCTGGCGCTCTCCGAAACGAGGAAGGGAACACAACGTGTTCAAGAAGAATTGCAAAACCCTATTAACGACGAGTTGGGAGGGTTCCAGCTGGGGACGATTAAAGAGAATCCCGAGCAAATTCCAACCATGTTGTTGATACAGCTTTCTCCATTTGATTATGATCGGGCAATTTTGAGGAGCCCAGCGCGCAAACGTGCACCGTCAGTACCACCTCGATCGAGTTCTCTCGCGGCGCCTTCATTACCAATCAAGACACACCAGAAGAAGAAGAAGCCTCGAAACTTCACACCAGTAAAAGAAGCACCTAGTGAAGACGATGGTGACGATACGCGCTCTCCTTCAAAAGTCACAGGTCTCGCAGTTGAAGGCTCGAAGATGGATTTGAGTGTGCAAACAATGGGAAGCACGAAACCAAAATTTCCAGCCTTGATTGTTGACCCTGCGGCGCGCACCTTGTCGATCGACAAATCGAAGGACCTCCCCGAGCCGGAGACTCCCTTCTTAATGGACGACGGAGTGAGAGTGGCCCCTCCAAAGATCAATCGTCCGGTTGCGATGGAGGCCACGAACGCCGACCGGTACTATGTGCAGAAGAACAGCTACCAAGCCTTTCATTTGGGCAATGTTATGCAAATCAATGCCACTTTCAACAGTCTCGACTCTTCCGACTCAACATCGACACTTTCTTCCGAAACACGCACTCCCGCGCATCCCTTGGCAAAGAGACAAACCGATCTTGAGATCACACTGCGAGAGGCTGGTTTTCGAAGCCTCTCGGGCACCAGCACGTTCACAATCAAAGTTCCAGAATTAGCTTTGCTTGAAACCCTAGATGAGGAAGGAAATCCATTGGAGATTCGCACCATCAAAGATGGGCCTGTGCTGTCCTGGATTGACGATCAAGGCAAAATAGGACCGGGTATGAGTTTTGATGCGTGGACAAAGCAGCATGAAATAATCGAGGTTGTCAAGAAGGCGACTGCTGTGAAGCGACTTCTGGCTGGTTCGCCACCACTATCTTGGACCGAAATAGAATCACTTCGACAGCAGCTTTCGCGGTTCGTCACTCACTTTGTCTCAGACGCACGAGAGCAGCAGGCCACAAAATTGAAAGCCCAAAAAATCCTGAGGGCCAAAGCTCTGCTTGACACCAGTCCGCAACGCGGTTCATCGACCAGTGAGATGCAGAAGTGGTCAAGAAATGTCGCCCTTTTTATAGAACAGAATAACTCGGAGCCATCGCCCGCTTACGCACAATCTCGGAAGCCTACAACCAATAGCCCTAGCACGTCATCCCGATGCGCGCCCTTGCGGAAGCAACGGCAAGAGCGTCGGGTCCCAATACTCATCAACAGGCCGGATCCGCAACCCTGGCCTTACAAGCTCGGGGGAGTCGAGGATACCTGCCAAGTTGCCCATCCTGAGTTGACCAATTCTGTCACAAGTGGACAGAGTACGGAATCTGAACCTTCACCAAGCACCTTCGGCCGTCGAACTCCATCTGAAGAGCGACCGACGCCATCAGTAGCCCTTATACCATCTGCGGCTCTCGATCGAGTCAGCAAGCTGAAAGACCTCTTTGTTGGAATGGAGAAAGATCATCGACGTTGGTCTGATGATCGCCACCGGGTCAGCACCCCTTCAGAGGAAGAGCGCATGACAATCTCCGATCCCGAGATCAAACCCTTGGGTGGAGAATTCGACGTGCGTAGAGTAACTGAGGTAAAGGATGGGAGCCCGGAACCAGGGATCAAGAAAATGGAGAATGAAGCGCGGCAGAAGCCTCATGAGGAGAAGCTGAATGGGAGCAAGGGGAAAGAATTGGGCAGCGAGAAAGGGAGGCAAGATCAGAGCTTTACCGCCAAGTCTGATGAGATCAACGACCCTCCTGCACCCGCTGAAGCAAAGGAGCAAGCGACTGGAAAATCAGAGGATCCCACTCATCAGAAGCAAATGTCTCAGCCGCTCGGAGTGCCAATTTTATCATTCGACAGCAATCATACGACCAGCAACGATGGCAGCTCAGAAGAAGCGCAGCACAATCGGCGAAGAGGTGAGCACAGCCCCGTCAAGCGTAGCGGCTACAATTCTGTGGCTGGTTGGGGTATTGATGGAAAGCGAGGCGGAAGGAAGGAAGGAAGCAAGGATCCTTGGGCGTTACCGCAGGGCGAAAAGCCCTGGGGCTGTGGGGGGGAAGGGCGTGGTGAAAAGAAAAAGCGTGAGCGCCAATGACTGGCTTCGAGTGCCAGATTCGAGATTGGCATGTTCGAAGAGCGTGGAAGCTTGGAAAGGAGACGCAGAGAAGGCCAAGCGTTGGAGAGAGAGGAGGAGCGTTGGATGCCGGAGGAGGGTTTTTATCTTAGCATGGTACTCTAGAAAGAGGTGGAGTTGCAGCAGCGATAGATAGGTAAATGAATCCATTAATCGCATTTTTGGGCATTCCGTCATAGTCTGATGCGACATTCAAGCGCTTACATGCTATCTTGTTCGTCCCCTAGCGCCCGTTTCCATCTTTCCGTCAAGAGACGCAGCCGCTATGTACCCCGTCTCTCGTACACATGACCCATTTCATTATTTCACCCCCCCCCCCAAAGTTCAAAGCTGTCTTACAGACCTTTAATTCCAGGCAAGAAGACTGCTCGAGAAAAGAAAAAACATTCATGTCGTATGGAAACTTACTGCTTGTAAAACAGACATCGAAGCGAAGAAAAAAGCATCGAGCTCATCAGAAGATAGTGCCGAAAGAGCCATCTGTCGGTAGGGCCTTGCGGGGGCTGGCTGGCTTGCCGTTGGGATCGACGGGGGGTTTGCGGTGTCTGAGTGGAAGAGTCAGCACAGATATCGTGTAGGGTCGAGATTGAGGTTGGGACATACCTGAAAGTAAAGCCAACGAACAACCCTTTGCCCATCTTCTCATCCCGATCTGCCATGTTCTCCAATGCAGTCTGCTTGTCGTGCACCTCCTTGTACTTGGCCATATCTGCCTCATTGCTGAAGTCATCGAAATAGCCGGCATCTGTCTCGCCATCCAACTCGGGTACGAATGGGGCTCGCTGCTCTCGCAACTTCGACCAGTCGACTTCCGCGAAATAAACATGCTTGTGTATTTCGCCGATGTTACGGAATCGATTCTTTTTCGAATTAACGCAGCGCTGGATCAGATCCCAGGTACGGGGAGAGAGGAAGTAATTCGGGTCCTCAAACTTAGGTTTCTTGAGCACTTTGTCCCAGTGTCGCAGATTGTGCCAAGTTTCGTCGACAGTGGCACCCGCGAAAGGCGGGTATCCGGATAAGGCCTCGAAGAGCATGCAGCCGAGAGACCAATAGTCGACTGTGAAGTCGTACTCTTCGCCCTTGAGTACCTCAGGGGCCATGTAATCAGGAGATCCGACGATAGACTTCGCATAATTCACCTCGCGGTCACGCAAGCCTCGATAGCCCTCACGTCGTTCCGCAACCGAGCGTTGGTCCATGGGATTGCCGAAGGGCATGGAGAGCTGGCCGACTTCCTCAAGTTTGATTCGCATAGATTCAAACTTCTGTGGGGAGAGCATGCCAGCTGCGAGGCCGAAGTCTGTGAGCTTAACGTGACCGGTAGAGTCGATGAGGAAGTTCTCAGGCTTCAGATCACGGTGGATGTAGCCTAGCTGATGGAGGGCATCGACGCAACAGAACATCTCGGCGATGTAGAAGCGCGAATGACGGTTATGTAATACGCCAGTGTTGTTGAGAAGTGTCCGAAAATCGCCTCCTGGGACGTATTCCTGAGCGAAAGAGTCAATGTAGGCTCGAAACCAGGTTCCAGGATATCCATACCATAGCCAAATAGATGCTTTTGTCATCTTGAAAAGCATACAGTAGCTTCACCAGCCATTCGCTCTTAGCTGCTGTCAGTATGTCCCTCTCTGTCAAAATATGTCTGACTTCATCCAATTTGAAGAGAAGCTTCTTGCTCATTACTTTCAAGGCACAGACTTCTCTAGTATCCTTCTTCGCTGCAAGATAGACCTGTCCATAGCCACCTTGACCAACTTGAGTAAGGATCTGGAAGTCACCATGACGGAGTCTTGTGCGGCGCTTCCGAAGATTGGCTCGTTCTCTGCCCAAATACTTGTGTCTTGCAGTGTCGTACTCTTCTGCAGGGATGGCTGGAGGAGCCGGAAATTGGGAGTTGAAGAGCGCTTCACGGCTTTGGCGGTGGTGCACGTAGCTCAGGAGGTCAAAGTAGTGGTCCAAGAAATCTACAGACGTTAGACTTAGACATCACTCTGCTCGCTGACACTACTGACAGAGCTGGGTGACGTTCGCAAGACGTTTCACTTTGGGCGACTGCAGCTTCTCCAGCTCTTCAGCAGTCAGACCTCGTTGAGTGTTGTATCGTCCCTTCGCGCCAGAGTCTGTGTCTCTGAATTGATATGGCTCTTGGCGTGATACTGCGGCTTGATTGGGCGTCGCTGGTTTTGACTGCCGCATGCCTGGAGGTGTATTCTCCTTTCCCGACTTGCGAGTTGGACTCCCAGGGCCTAAGGCGTATTCTGGACGATTAATGCTGTCGTCAAAGATCTCTTCGAACCCCTGCCTAACGCTCTTGTTTGGTGAATGTGGGCTTAATTGGTGCCTTGCCATCTTGTTAGGACTACTTGGGCCAAGCTTCATGGCGTTGTCGAAAACGTCTGGAAGTTCATTGGCTCCTGGAGGAAGTTTGTTCTTGCTCGGACTGCCTTGAGGGGTCGCATACGGAGATGTGAAGCCGGCGCTGGTTGGCGTGTGAGGTGAGTCGTAGATGTCATTCGCGGAACGAGTGTGTAAAAGCGGAGGTGGCATGGGCAAGGTGAGGTTGGGTTTGCCATTACCCAGAGGCGATGGTGGAGGTGCAATGGCAGCCATAATGTGAGAGAATCTTCTCTGGTCGGAGCAGCCAAGGTTGACAGCAAGGGTTAACACCAGCAACCCGAACGGCTTGCTTGGTCAGAACAGAAGCAGCGCTATGACACGACGGTATATGGGATGGCGAAAGATGGGCTCTGAAGCTGCTTCTGAACAGGAACTATGCGTATCTCGATGCTTTCTGGCCCGCAAGACAGGTGCAACATTATGGATGAAATTGTGAAATAATGAAATGGGCAAACATTTTCATAATTAATTAGGCAACTGACTGTTTGTTGATTTAATGCCGTTGGCGGCGCGACACTACTTCCTCTAGGCATCTCGGGCATGTCCTCGGCTTCCAACCTTCAACTTGCAGCTTTCAACTTTCAGTCATTGACCTTCAACTTTCCCCTGCTTTCCTTTTCCCCCCGACTCCTATCACTACTACTACTCGCTGCACAGTAGTGGTACACACCCTTCTGTACACGACAGTCTACGCGCCGTCGAGCTATTCAGCGTCATTTCTTCCCGGAAATACGTGGGCAGGATCCAGTCAGCTAGTGCAAGGCCGAGGTCATAAATGATCTGTCCAAGAGGCCAAACAACTTCTTTGCTCACAATCCAGCTAGAAGCAACTAATGTTCCCCTGCCATCATAGCCTTTGTTGATATGGCTTCTGTGGGTGTATTCCATGATGGATTGAGGCAAGCCCTTCTGATGGCCCATCCGTTGCATTGGCGAATTCATTACCTTGACAAGACCTCCAAATCCAACATCACCCCTCTCTCTACTGAGTCTAGACATGCTCCTAGACGGGACTGTCATCGCAGCCGCACTCAAAGCCGCACCTCTTTCCATACACAACGTTGTCAAGCCCAACAGGTATAGAAATGCTGTATATCTCAACGATGAAGAAATCGCTGTGTTCTTGTAAGATGGATGAAAAAAGCAGAGAAGAGAAGCGAGTGCTCGACGAGCTTAATTTGATTAGCATCCTTTCGAGTATTTGACTACGAATGGCGCGTCATGTCTTCCATCTCGTCCAACTCCTTTTCTCCATACAAGGCCCAAATCCAGCTTCCACATTTTCTAGTATCTTGTCCCTTTCGACTTCCTTCATCTACGGCATCCTGGCCTTTCTATCATCTCCTTTAGAAAACGCTATCCAGCCATAATCATTTTCCCATCTCCATGCCATGTTCTACAGCCACGAAAGTACGTTTCAAATGCCAGTGCGCGCTCTGGAGCCGCCAACTAATTATCTTCTGTTTGCAAGTCCTCACATCCCGTGAAGGAGGCGTAGCTACTGTGTGGTACGTGCTTACTCTCCCAATAAAGTCTGAATCTCAGCATTCAGCTGACATCGACAGGCTTGTCGCGACACTCGGGTCTCGGTCGAACTCCAAAAAGATCAATCGAAAAGCTATCCTTAACGTCGACGTTCCAAAGACATGCAGCATCATCATCCAGCCGGAAGCGCCCATGGCGTTGAGATTGCAGAGCAACTTGCTGTAAGTCATCAAGATATGCACATCTTGAAGCCTGCTCATACCACTTACAGCTATGGAGTTTCTCGCGTCTTCTCTCAGCAATGTGGCTATGTCTTGTCCAACGCGCAAATCGCCCAGAGTAACATGAGAGCGCTCTTGAAAGCCGTCCGTACCTCAGATTTAGATCCCAACGCTGGCAAAGTGCGGTAAGTTCAGGGTTTCGGACAGTGGATTGGTACTAATCACATTGGTAGTCCCGACCAGCTCGTGATTCAAGATGACCCAGCCTTCCTCCCAGATCTCGCGCTTCCGATACTCGACATTGACCTATCTGCATTCGACATCTCTACGGACTCTTCTCGCCGTTCCAGCATACTCTCACCCCATTCACAGCTCTCTAGTCTCTCAAGCCACGCTGAAGCTGACGAGTCAGTGCTCGGCCTCGTGATACCTAGCTCCTACAGCGGAGGTGCTGGAGACCTGGGCGGATTCATCCTTCCGGGTGAAAATGGCAGCTCAGCTCAACGTCGTGCACGAATCGGCCGTCTTTTGGACGACGAAGACGAAGGCTTTGATATCGATCCCGGCTTCACCATTGACGCTGATGGCAACTTGGTTGAAGAGCGTACTCCTGGACCAAGTGCCGCTCCGGCTGGCGGCATGCGGCTTGGCAGTGACTCTGCAGCCAGTGCTCGTGTCCGGCAAGAATTAATGGAAGGTCAACAAGCGGGCCGATCTGAGGTAAGCCTGACTCTCAAGATTAATATACAGACGACTCATCCGATAATAGCCTGGTGCCATGGACCTCGACCTTGATCTTCCCCGGTTTGACGACGACATCGTCCTGCCTGACGCCAAGGCCTTTCCAACAACAGCACGTCAAGCTCCTGGAGGCCCTGGAATCGTCGATTTCTCGTCGAATTTACATCGAGAACAAGAATCGTCTGGGTCCGCAGAGGCTCCTCGGCAGCGTAAGCGTCGAGCACCTAAACCATTGCCAGTGGATGAAAGGCAGGAGCTCCACAACACTGACCTCGCCCAATGGAAGACCGACTATCTTGCGAACATGGCTGAGGCAACAGAAGCCAGAATGAGCCACAAAGCCCCCTTCCTTGCAAAGAAGAACGCTGCCTTTTGGGTCGTGCTAGCTGGCATTGGCGGTGTAGGTCCTGGACTAGGCAGCTCAAAGCTCCAAAGTCCTCTGGATATGTTTGCAGGGGACGCCATGATGGAAGCTCTGACGGGCGTCAGAGTCTCCATCGCTGGACAGAAGAGAGGACGCGATGACGGGGAAGACTATGGCTCTGATAGCGAAGTCCGCCGTGTACGGATCAGGGACGACGACGGGGATCAGATCGGCCGTGGAGACGACATCATGTTGGATGACGACGGGACAATGATTATCTCAGCCAACGATGTAAGAATTAGTATCGTCGGGGAATCTTTCCTGCGATTGACCATTTCTAGGGAATCGAAGTCGGTCGTCATGCTCCGCCAGCACTCGAAGATCCTTCTATGCCATGGAATATCAGCTCAACTATCGGCTCCCGTCAAGGCTCCATTGTTCCTGGTCGTGGTTTTGCCAGCAGTATTGGCGGGTTCCCTACCAGTGCTGGCGCTCCGAGCTCTCTGCTACCTGTCAGTGCTGGTCCCAGCTCACTGGATAGACGCGCAAGTCGGATCACCAGCGCCAGTCCTCTCGTCAATCGCGGGCGCCGACGTTACAGCAGTATTGAGGTTCCTCCTGGTGAAGGTGATGACGAGCTTCTCGGTGGTCGCCACATCTCTGACGACCAAGCCCATGACGACTTTCAGCTTTATGGTCCCGCTGCCGCCGTTGATACTCAAACAGCTGAACAATCACAATGGATGAGAGTGACTCTGAATCAAGAGGCCAACAATTTCCTAGACTTTGTCAAAACTGAAATCATGGCCTTTCCAGCCCATGCAAGCGATGATGAGGACGAGCTTTCCGGAGATCTTTCGAAATCTTATATGTCCTTCGAACGATTACTGCCGCCAACACAACACAGTAAGATCGTCGCAGCTCAAGCACTGCACCACCTTCTCGCTCTTGCCACGAAGAGCCTGATCAATGTTCATCAAGACTCGCCGTATGGCTCCATTGATCTTAGCCTCCCAGCTCGAGTCTGAGCCCCATCGTGTCCTCTGATTCACTCGCGCCGGTCACGATACGAGCTTTCGGACGATCAGAGAATCGATACAAATTCCTTGGTTTCACTAAAAAAAAGATCCCAACGATTTTGCTCGCGCTTTGCTTTTGTTGCTACATATACGACGTAATAGCGTACATTCCAATCATGTAAGACATTGCTATCACGTACTGACAAAGATGCTGTATCGCTAGACAATGGCTACAATAAAAACTCAAAGAGAGGAATTGAAGTACTTGACTTTTTCCAACTCAAATTTTGATGTGCTTTTGAGGAAAGTGCTTCGGGGCTGGTCCAATCGGTCTTCATGGCGTCCATGCATCGACCTTACAAGGTATCTCAACCCAACATGCGGGAATGGTCAATTTTTATATACTCTCAAGGATGATTCTATAACTTGTTTCGTGTCGATTTACATTAGTATCCCGGCACGGGGTCTTTTCTCTCCTTCGTGATGTTGGTGGGGGGGTTTGCGTCAAAAGACTCACTCATTAATAAACAGCTCGACTCTCGCTTTCTCTAATTCAACTCTTGGCTCCATGCCTCCACCCACTACGATCCAAACAACACTTTTCCAACTTTAAGATCCTTTCTTCCGCGTAGCTATGCCGAAAGTTCAACCCCGAGCATTCCGATGGCGGCCGCCAGTATGGCGCATTTCAAGCAGTAAATCTCTCTCTTGAGCTCAACGCAATGGCAAGCTGAAGAAGGTCAATTGACTAGGAGATATACGAGTATGGCTTGCTCAACAATAAGCTACCGACAGTGACCACCAACCCAAACAAGCGAACAAGCAAAAAAAAATTGGTGCTAGAAGCTTTAACTATGTTGCTGGTGGAGCCGGCGAGAAGGCAACGATGGATGCCAACCGCCTGGCATTCAGACAATGGAAGGCAGGGCTCACTCCCTCAATCGTCAATTAATTGTCAGTGGCTGACAATCGCTGACCAGATGATTCCTCGGATGCTCCGGCCCACCACACAGGGACCTAAGAGTCGAGCTCTTCGGCCATGAGCTCGAAATACCTCTCTTCATTGCTCCGGTGGGCGTCCAGACCATCTTTCATACAGACAAGGAGCTGGGAGTGGCAGAAGTCGGGACCGAGATGGGAGTTCCATATATCCTTAGCACAGCATCGAGCGCCAGCATCGAGGACGTGGCCAAAGCGAGTGGGGATGGCGTACGCTTTTTCCAACTGTACTGGCCACAAGACAATGATATCACCGTATCACTACGTAACCCAGACATTTGTCGACGTTTTGGTTTTGATGTCTGACAAAGTTTTGTACAGCTCTTGCGCCGTGCAAAATCTCATGGCTACAGCGTCCTCCTCGTGACTCTGGACACCTGGGCACTCTCCCGGCGCCTTGCTGATCTCGATAATGCATTTGTACCATTTGCCTCAGGGATTGGAGACCAAACAGGCTTCTCTGACCCAGTCTTCCGCCGTAAGTTCAAGGCAAAGTACAGTATGGAAGTTGAAGACGACATCTTACAGGCAAGCCACGAATAGGAAGCAACCGTCTTCAGCGGTACCGCCCACACGTGGGAGCAATTGGAGCTGCTGAAGATGGAGTGGGACGGCCCAATCGTCCTGAAGGAAATCCAACACGTTGAAGATGCGAGGCTAGCAGTCGAAGCTGGAATGGACAGGATCGTGGTTAGCAACCATGGCGGACGACAATTAGATGGAGCCATTGGTAGTTTGGAAGTGCTACTGTTGGGGACCAGTAAGTTATCTTTTCGATCCATCATTCCACTTTTTATCATATTATGGGAGCTGGAGACCTTCTCCGCCTCCTGAGACAAGGCTTCTAACTCTTGAACCAGCTTTCAAAGAGAAACACTGACTCCAAAATCATTCAGACTCACCGTGTTATTCGATAATGGTATCAGGACAGGCGCAGATATCATCAAAGATTTGAGCTCAGGGGCGAAGGGCGTGCTGATTGGCAGGTGAGTCCTTGCCTCGCGTCCTGTTCTTGCATAACAGCCAGGCTGACATGTACACTCAGACCCTTCGTATACGGACGGCCTGGCAATAGGAGGGAAACTCGGTGCGCGAGATGCCGTCCGAGGCTTATTAGCAGTAAGCCTTCCTGGTTTCCTAACATGCGTCCGAGTGTCGTTCTCATCCAACACAAAGGACCTCGACCAGAGCATGGGCCTTGCCGGTATCGCGAACATAGCGGACTGTAATCGGTCAATGATCCGGAGGGTGCAGTATGGAGGTGACAAGATATCAGATTATTAGCGGGGAGCATGACGGAAACACCAAAATAAAGGAACAAAAGAAGCGGGTATGACATTCTGATGACAGTGATCGTCGAGGACCGAGGACGTATCCTCGACGCCCGAGATGGGTCAGTAGAAAGTCGACTGCACATGAGCAGCAAGGCTTCATAGCCGACCCCAGGTATCAGCTTTGCTGGAATATGAGTAGAGTCTCATTATTCTAGCCCTTTCCACGAAGCAAAACAGCACCACAAGGCATGGAGGCATGTTCGCGTGGAAACAACTAGAGCTGAGTCCTAGTACTTACTTAGCATGGATCAGTCGAGTCATCTCGATAAGAAGATGTCCTCGTTGTATCAATATCAATCCCGTCATGTGCGGGTCCCTTGGTCTTGGTCCTTGGATGTAAACACCACCTCTCTGTGCTCCCATTTACCTTGTTGCGCCTCACATACAACCTTTGCTTCCTTCATCCATAAACATGTTTCTCCCAACCATCCTACTCCTCTCCATCCTCTCCCTCGTCTCCGCTCCCGCCCCGCCCCCGCATTATTTCCTCAACCCCCCATCCTTCTCCCTCCAATACCGAAAAGTCCCCACAGTCCACAAATCCGCCATGCTGGCCCGTCGGATCCTCAACCTATCCTCCATTGCTACACTCTCTACCGTCTTCCCTTCCAATCCCTCCATCGAGGATGACTTCTCTACCCTCTCACACCCCGCCTCTGACCTCGGCGGTGCCCCAATAGGTTTAATGGATTACTACGCCTCCTGCTCCCCTCAACCTTCAAATCCCACAATCCTCGCCATTAGTATTGCCACCACCTTCCGCAACACGCGTGCCGGCTCAAACGTCACACTCTCCCTGCGCTGGCATCCTCCACCTTCGGCCCCGCCGAGTGATGATATCTATGCATATTCACCCGCTAATATGCCACGTTTCAGCCTAGTCGGTTATATCGAGCCGATTCCTCCCTCTGAGATCCTGTCTTATGATGTTGAGGCTTGCTTCTTGGACAGACATCCAGATGCCGAGGCCTGGCTGCCGGGCAATAAGATCCATCAAAGCTGGTGGGGGAGATTGGTTGTAAAGGAAATCTATTGGATTGGCGGATTTGGGGACCGGGCGTACATTGGGTGGATACCGGAGAGAGAATGGAACGCCGTTAGTGAAGATGAGGTTGCGAAGGCGAGGTTGGTCGGGGAGGACGGGTATGAGAAGTATACGGAATCGATAGAGCAGGAAGTGCTAGAGCTGTGAAGAGGTGGAGAAAACTCCCAGTGCCAAATATTCGAGAGACCATATGAGGCCCTGCGACAAAGTGCAACTGCCTTGCGCCCAGAAACGTGGCACTTTCGGGCCCAGCTGCAAGATGTCATGCTGCAGACCCTCCTATCATACTTCGCCAGGGCCTTCTTCCAGCAAGGCAGCTCTTTGCTCGACATTTACCAAAGAGACAAGGTCCAGGACGGAATGGACAATATGATGAGACTATGACTCGCAATGCAAACACAAGAGGTCTGCCTAGTCCACGAGACTGATGTAATGATGCCGTCGTTCTGGGAGAAGGTTGCCGTCGCCCGAGATGAGGTGTACTTGGGTTCTTTAGAAGTTCGTATGGGCAAAAAAGCACGGACAGAAGATCACGGCCACAATGTGTCACTTGGCAACCGGCGTTCAAGACAGCATCAAAGCTTAGGATATCATCATCTACCTACTGCAAGTCCTCGTCACTGACCTCTTCCACCATCACTCTCTTTGCCCCCACTTCCTTTGGTCCATCACCCTTCTTTCCATCTGCCTCCACTATCTCCATTTCTCGTCTGAACCGCTCTTCTTCCTCTTCCAGCCTCCTCCTTTCTCTCTCAGCATCCACAACCAAGCCCCGTCCCCCCACACCATCGCCCCAGAGTTTCCTGCCAACCCCATACCCCTCCTCCTCCAGTTTCTCCACCTCCTCTTCTTCCAACAACTTGCCCCCAACTCCCTTCGTAGCATCGATCTTCCTTTTCACCGCATTGGGTACAAATCTAGCCGTAGCCTCCTTTCTCAAATCTCTAACCACAGGCTTGCTTTCGTACGTAGTCCTCGGTGCTGGTTTTGCGGGTAACGTTGTATCAGGCAACTTTGCTTCTGCCCCGTCACGATTCTGTAGCCTCGGCTCAGCACCCAGCGGTTCGCTGTTCGCGTTGGTGGAAAGCCTCGAACGGTCGTCCCTTCGCTGTTGTGGTATCGGCGGTGGTGTGTCCCTCGGCCAGGGTATTTTCCTCACGCTCTCATCTGTCTCCCCACCACTACTCTCCTCTTCCCCCCTATGCCTCTTGCCCAATCCCCTATAACCTCCTCTCCCTCCCCTACCATCTCCTCTGCCCCGCGCTTCGCCTCCACTTCTATTGCCGCCGAATGCAGGCGCCTTATCGCCAAGTACCTCCCTTGCCTTGTTTACCCTCGCAACATGCCGTTCTGCTTCCTCAAGCTGCCGCTGATCCCTGGTCGAGAGTTTTCCGCCTTGGCTTTCTTTCAGGGCGTGGAGGTCTGAGATGGTTGATTCGAGACGGCGGGGGTTGCGAGAGGCGTAGCGTTCGGTTCGTTGAGCTGCTACGGCTGCTTTGCCTGTAGGGAGACAGGTCGTCAGTAGATGTGATTAGACATATCAGGAGAGCTGGAGAAGGACAATGATAAGGTTGAGGACGAACCTTTCTTGAGAGCTTTCTGCTTTTCGAGTTTGCGTTGCTGCGCGGCGGGGTTCTGAGCGCGGTCTTTGTCTTTGGCCATGATTGGAAATATGGAAAGGTATATGACAGTGGTCGAACTTTCGAGGGCGTGGTGACAAAAGGGTGGTGATGAGAGGCGGCTCAGTGCCTCTAGTGTACGACGACAGTTTGTTTGGTAGGAATGAGATCTGTCAGATCATGGTGGTTGCAGAAAAATATTTGCTTCTAAGATCAAGCTGTTCGGAATGACTGATGAGAGAGCAGATGTGATGATCTGTTAAGAGTTGGAAGGAGGGGGAAAGCCCCGAATCTACGTGTCGCATTACCAAATGTAGTTCAGTCAAAAGTTGCCTTTGGGCTTGCATTGGCTAGTTCTATCAAGCTCGTTCAGAGCAAAAGCAACATTTCCATCATTTCTTCTCAGACGTTCGTCCACAAGCCAGCATCAATCATTCCAATCAGAGACTGCGCATTACCATGGCCACTAGAGTTCTCAGAGGGAAGGAGCCGCTCGAAAAATGGACAAAGAAAGCGATTGCTGTCGTGGGTATCAGAATACTGGAAATCTATTTGGTGCTTTCGACGACTTTGTTGTATACGTCTGTTCCATAGGACATTGTCAGCGAGAGATGATCGAGACGGAGAAAGGGGAAACAGACCTTCAGCGGTTTTCTCAACATATTCAACAGCTTCCCCGAGGGTCTTCTTGGCGGTGTCCAAATAGCTCTCCTCGCCAGGCTTGGTGCTAGTTGAGTCGGAGAGCTTCTGGGTGATGGACTTTTCATCGCCTTTGAAGCGTCAGTAAAGGTATGACTTCGCAAATAGGGAAGTTTGAAGGAAGAAAAGGAAGGAGGCCTCATACTTGGCTGGACGCTGCCAGCGACTTTATCGCCTGATCTTGTCAGTAACGTGTCGGGCAAGCTCGCGTGAAAATGTGATTTACCTGCATCAGTAACGCCTTCCTTAGTTTTGTCGAGAAGGGACTTCTGAGAATCTGGGGTGAGCTTCTCCTCGGCCTTGTCGCCGAAGTCTTTGCGTCTGGGGTTGGCGTAGATGTTAGCCAGTGGTTCGAGTGCCTGATAGGCAGTACAGATGGGGAAGGGAACCTACCCAAGGTCAGACATGATGAGGATTAAAAATTGGCTTGCTGATGTGGGCGCTGATGTGGGCTTGTTCTAATATGTGTGACTTTATCTGAGGTTGGTGTAGGTTGTGAGTGGTAAGGATGGAGCTTCTTTTTTGTTTCTTGTTTCTTGTGATGCCAAGGAATAAGGTGGGAGGAACAAGGAGGGAAGGAGGTGTTGGTGGAGGGGTAGTATTTTATACTAGCTTAGATACAACGAAAGTACAGAGTACGTTACGTGGCTACCAATATTACTTCATCGGTCTTTACCCACCTACTTTTTCATTGGTAATCTGAACAAGTACTCTCTTTACCTTACCCACTCAGTTTGAGTATTGTAAATCTCATCAACAAGGGACTGTGACGTCATTGTGGGGCTGCGTTCCATGACACCGTACTTGGGATGACTTTCACCAGTCTAAGCGTCAGAATCTTACTTGTACAACATATCTATACATCGCTCGCACGCAGTCATAATGCTCATGGTCTGATTCATATCCGAGAAGTCGAGAATCTCTCGCAAGCTCTTGTGCGCTCAGTGTGCCTTTCCCTTTTTCAAGCCATGCCATATGGAGAGATGTTAGCAAACAGAAAGGACGACAATCATCGCCTATTAATCTGGTTGAGATGTTCATGCCATCTTTCGCTTTATAAGGAGACCATTGATGGAATGGTACAACTCCCGCCCATATAGAAAGAGATGTCTGTGAGCACTCGTATGCGCTCAGTAGTGTACTGCACTTATGAATACCAGTCCTCAGACGGTTGGTTAGACATCGAGACATCTAAAGCGAACTGGGTTCGAGGGCTGGCGGCACTTTCATACGATAGTTAGGTATAGGATATAAAGCAAATGATGCCGCAACGCCCGCTCAACAACCAGTACTCAGTATTCTACTTTGCAGCTATGTTTCTAAAAGTATAGGTTTGGTATTCTGTCTTGGTAGACTGCAAAAAAAAAAAATTCCTTTATCCGTGCTGATACTCGTCAGGATCAGAGGAATTGAAGCTAATACGGAATGACAACTATCGAGGAACCCTCGTTAAAGGACGCTAGCCTCGGATTTTGAACAACATGATGAGATCCTCCTCAACTCTGTCGGAGAGCTCCGAAAGCGAAAGATACCATCGGCCATCCCTCGGTTCGCTTTTCTACATCAGCCTCATCACTTCTGAAAGAACAAAGGCGCGCGATTGGGCTGAAAACGACCACTCATTCTGCTTATTGTATTAGGATGCCTTGGTCGACGGATACGTCTGCAGAAGACGTAGAGTACGTTGAGCGGTATAGTACCGTATCTCATTGCAATCACCATCTGCAAGAGGCCGCTCTTGGATTCAACCTTGATCATCCATCGGATCGCAAGGCATGACATGTCTAGCCAAGGCAATCGAAAGGGCTCAAGCTGGCGGAGTATCATGTATGACAACGAGCAAATATTTCGGATCTGTCAATCCTTCTCAGTATAATGCTCAATGGACAGCGGTAAAAACACATACCAGGCACAATGACTATCTCGTTCTTGCGTGTCCTCAACCGTAGGAGCTTTATCTCATCCATCTTGTCCATGCCCTCTGTTAAAGCCTTTGCACCTGCCACAAATGCGAATACCATTCGTGCAACGTCTTCTGCACTGTTGTCTTTCTTGCCATCTTCCGTGCTTCCAGGATAATCAACCCCGCTTCTTTTTGCATCCACCGGCTCTGCAGAACCATTATGACTTGTGCCATTCCCAGCGGCTAGATCTTGTGAAGACGACGACGGCGTTGCAGCAAGGAGTCCAGTGCTGCGAATTATAGAGCCGTCTGACTTGGAAAGAATGAGGGTTGATTGGACACCAGGTTTCGACGCTAGGCGTGACAAGTTCTCCAAGGTCGCTGCTGGCTTAATTCCTTCAGTCAGCTTCGACTTGATGGCATGTAGCACCCAAACGGAGCGGCATACTGTCGGTTGTACCATCTCGTTCGCGCTTGGTAGACGCGTCTCAGGCGACTGCGTTGACCAGACTGCTGACGGCAGCAAAAACGAGTAGGTGAATGTTCTCAGACAGCGAACAATGCTTCTGATAAATGAGGAGCAAGCGTATCATGAAAAGCTCCAACACGAACATATGACCAAAACAGACCAGATACCACACTGAATCACGTCGTCCTGGGCTACACCATTTGGGAGTTAGTGTTCCTCTATGGAGGCGATGAGCAGAAAGTACATGTCCACCATGTTTCACGACTCCAGCAAGGGGTATTGAACGGGACGAAATGATTGCATACTAGTCGCGAAAATTCTGGGCTTGAAGCACTATTGACGTGAAGGTATGGTAGACTAGCAGTAAGGGTACCAGCAACGAAGGATTCAGGGCGGAATCAGCGAAGACTCTGGGGTCTATCTTCGGTGGAGGCGGCCAAAGCTGAATATCAAATGTAGTAAAGTTGAGGAGGTAAGAGCTCATGCTGGACCGATATTTGGGCTGTTTTCTAATTCCATGCGGCCTATCTCAGCCGGGACATGGGTAGGAAAAGAAAGTCGTTGAGCGTTTTGCTTTGGACTGCACCGTTGACCCGAAGCACCTCTCCAGAAGGAAAAGGTCACACAAATGCTCCCGAATCTACAGGGTAGGATGTTCGAGATTGCCTCTGAAGCATGCACTGCGACCAAGGTGTGGTGAGCTGCGTTCAGTTTTCGATGACTAAGCTAGCGTTGAGCCATAATAGACCCCTCCTATCCCTGTACCTAGGTATGTATTCGTATGTACCTAGCAGACCAAAGCAGTGAAGCGAAGCTCGAGAGGCCTCACTGCTTGGGTCAAAACTACGGTTACTACTCCGTATTACAGGTAGCCATAGATCAAAGCAACGGCCACCCGAAAGAGCTATGGGATCCAGTAGAAAAAGAAAGAATGAAAAGAGGAAAGACTTCAAGAAACCCAAGCTGAAGGTTGGCAAAGCTCGTACCAAACCGGACAATTTCACAGACACAAGCTTCAAGGCAAAGGGCAGACATATGCTCAAGACCCTTGTTAAGGCTTCAATGGCTGACTCTGATCGAAGCTATCGTCCTTGCTCACCAGTCCCTCACTACTATTGCCCCCACTCAATCCCTGCAATTCTCCCACCACCTATCCCTTCTCTCCTCCCGCTCATCGTCTCAACGACGCGACTCTCTTGCCTACCTTACTACAGCTATCACCTCTCGGCCTGTTACTATACCCCTCCTACAGCCTGTCAGCGCCCTCCTACCGAGATTAAACCCTCTAATACTGGACGGCAGCCATGGCGTTCGCTCACAACTCCTAAAACTCTTCAGTATCCTTCCATCTCGAGAGACCGATCCCCACATCAAACACACTCTGCTCTATATCCGCGCCGGTCTCACCCATCTTGCCGCAGATATCCGTTCGTCAGCCACTGATTTGCTACTCTGGGCCATCGAAACCTGCCCGAACGAGCTGGTCTCCTGCGCCGGTGGCTGGGTAAAGACGTTGAAATGCCTGCTGACTGTATTGCACTGGCACGCTCCTTCCATTACGATTGGTACAGGGGCGGCCGTCGGGGCCAATGCATGGTCATCATCTCGGGCTCCTACTCTAGGGAAAGAGGGGTCGGAGGGTAAATTAACGGTCAAGACGCTGAGAGTCCTGACCACATTTCTACGCGCCGGGCTAATGGAGGAACACAACGCACATGCAGACGCTACATGTGCCGAGAAATGGCCATTCCCATTGAGATATGTAGAAGCTCATATGCTACCGAAACGTTCAAACACATTCGCGCATCTCAACCTCTTTGGACCGCCAAGGGACGAAGAAAGCGAAATGTATGCTGAGCGAGAGGAACGGCAAAGGATATTCCACGAAAGATTTTATGTAGTTGTTTCCGGTGGAGTTGAGGCGGCGAAGAGAGAAGGAGGTGAAGTGGGAAGGGCGGCTGCAGGGGTGGCTAAGGTCCTGGTAGAGGGAATGGAGGGTTTTGGGCGAGGTAAGTGACAGAAATGCTGGGATTTCGACTATGACGGCTGAATCCGTTGGAACAACTTCGTGCTTCACAAACCAGTATGTAGACATAGAGATGCGGGGGAAGACGTCCGAGGAGAAGTTCTCGAAGCGTTTCCAGCTTTTCGGCAAGGTTTCTGCAATCTTTACGATGCAGTATATGAGGAGAAACCAATGCATTTTTGGTGTTCAGTAGACTAGATTCTATCCCGAGTCCCTTCTGGATTGACCTAAAAAATCCACTCCCTATTCATCGACCACGGCTCCTCTGATTGGTCATGACAGCTATGATTGCAAGGCCGCCGTACAAGCCGGGAAAGAGGATAAATTGAAAGAAAGACAGGCCTTATCTATGGAAATGGGTCGACGAAATCTGCTTCAGTTCCCCATATAGGTACTGGCATCCACACCTTTCTCTGGAAATCCACTGTTGGAGCTATTAGCAACATTCGCATTGCCAAAAGTTTGCTTTTCGCCACTTACGGGATCTTGTTCTCGAATCTTGTCTCAATTGCCTTGATGACATCCTGATCAGCTTCACTGCTCACGAACGAGATACTCAAACCTTTTGTGCCGAATCGTCCAGCACGGCCAACTCTATGGAGGTAGGAGTCTGCATCGCCTGGCAAGTCATAATTGATGGCCAGATTTATACGCTCAATGTCGATACCCCGCCCGAAGACATCAGTGGCGACGCAGATACGCTTGTTGAATTCTTTGAATTCTTTGTAGCGTTTGATACTGTCATTATCAGCATGCGTTGGAGTAATTCGTTCAATTTTGTGCTCACCGCTCTTCTTGGCTGACACCAGAATGCACCGCAATGCTTGGAAAGTTGCATTCGCGAAGCAGTTTGTCCAACTCCGTAGCTCGCAGAGTACTCTTGACGAAAATGATGACCTGGTTAAATTCAAGGGTATCTAGCAGCTCGTTAAGCTTTCGGTTCTTCTCTGCCTCGCTCAGCTGGATGTAATACTGCTGGAGGCCGTGGAGAGTGAGCTTGGTCTCGTCGTCAACGTAGATCTCCAAAGGATTTTGCATGAATTTCTTGCAGATTGGGCGGATCTCCTGAGCGAGAGTAGCGCTGAACATCATAACCTGCTTTTGGGTAGGAGTGGCGCGGAAGATATCCTGAACATCGCGGCGCATGTCTGAAGTGGTGGCTCAGCTTTTGTACCTTTATCGAAGTTTCATGTGATTTACCAATCTGATCTAGCATCTTGTCACACTCGTCCAGAACGAAGACCTTCACGCTTCCGAGACGAAGCTTCTTGTCGCGGACCAATGCGTTCAATCGACCGGGTGTGGCAACAATGATGTGAGGGTGAGTGTCTTTGTTTGACAGAGTCTCGATGTCCTTCTGCATCGGGGTTCCGCCGTAAAAGACCCCAGTCTTGATATCCGGAAGGTACTTGCTGAACCGGGCATACTCGTTCTTGATCTGGTAGGCGAGCTCGCGTGTGTGACACATGACGAGAGTGGAGCACTCGCCGGGTACTGGCTCGATCTGCTGCAGTGTCGTAAGGACAAAGACTGCAGTCTTTCCGAGTCCGGACTTCGCCTGGCACAGGACATCGGTTCCAAGGATGGCTTGAGGAATGCACACTTGCTGGACTGTGAAGAGGCGACGCCGAAGTTAGACTTGCTTTCCCCAAATGATATTTATTAAAATGTCCAGTCCACTTCGATGTCCGTCCATCTCGCATTTACGTGGTTCTTTAGGAAGTATCTTTGTTCTGCCAAAGCCAAGCAAGCAGGCCGACACTCAAAGGAACCTCTTTCATAGTATGCTCAATGCATCTTGCAGGCGGCCTCGGAAGTCTCTTGAAAATACGATGCTCTAGAACCCCCATTATTGTGAATATCATCGGTGAAAATGACAGCAGCAATGGGATTCACTTGAAGCGCTTTCGATCCGTTATTGCTATCTGCAGCCGAAATACAGTCTAGCCAGATCCAGTGAGACTTCCTTGGACCGCCCGCGGCTGGAACAAAATAGCGCAATGATACCTCTCGCGAAGATGGACGGACGGACGGACACACGAGGCACTGGAGGAAGCTGGGGAGGAAACTTATGACTGACCCTCCGACGGATGCTCGAAACCGCAGTCGGTGATGGCGCGGAGAAGCTCTGGCTTCAACAAGAAATCCCGGAAACCAGTAGAGTGAATGCCGACATAGCTGCCCTTTTTGTCCGCGTTACCTCCAGAGACGGTCAAGTCGCCCTTCTTTGTTGCGGCTCCATTGGTAGCTGCTGGCGCCGCGGCTGCTGCATCGTTGGTTTGAAGTTCCTCATCCGAGTAGTCAATGAGATCTTCTTCGTGAGACATGTTGTGAGATGATGGGAGCTGTTGATAGAATGGAGAGGGATGTAGATTGAGACTATTGTCGAGTTGTCGCACAAGGCTAAAGGAACGACGTCGGCTGGGTTGAAATGTGCTGTCGAACTCGAACGGCCTTGAATAGCCCAAGATTCTTGAAGACAAAGCTTTCGGCCGTGAGATGTCAGAGTGAGGGAGTGCGATGGATGAAGTCGCCGCAACAAAACTGTCGTTGTTGTGAAAGGATTCTCCAGGAGCCAGAAATGAGTCGCAGCTAGGCCGAATTCGTCATCGCGCGAAAAGTGAATCATTCCGAGGTTCGCTGATTTACGAGTCACTCCCGCGGCGATATTATCTCGAAAAAAAAAGGTCACAAGGAAGCTCTCAGGCTAGATTGAACCTGCCGCCAATCCACAGCTCAGCTTTCTGTGCTGCTGTATCAACTTGACCAACGTCATCGATCGGCCAGCCATGGCACAAGACAAAGCAAAAACGCAGAAAGGATTTGCTCAGAAACATCTACATTCGAGGATTTCCTACCTTTATCAAGCTGTCACGTACCTTGCGATAAATGCAGACCAACCGCGAGTGAGAATTAGTTGCGTCAATAAGAAGGCCAGGAGACAAAGCAAGCCTGGTCGAGAGTTTCAGTGCGCGGTAGCCTCCTCCCAGGCTGTATCTGACGAGGGCCTCCCCGTTTCGCCAACCGAACAAGAAACCTGGATGCACAAAATGAGTCCTGATGAGGGTGGGGATTCCGAAGAATTCGCTCTCTCCCGCCTGCTGGTTGTCCACCTCCGAGCTATATCGTTAAAAAGCCAGATTAGGCTATCTCCTGCGATGAAGCATACGATATGCAAGCGCTGTGACGTTCTCCTAGTACCAGGATCTACGTCTACGTCCTCTATGGAGAATAACAGCCGCGGGGGCAGGAAGCCTTGGGCTGACGTACTAGTCACGACTTGTGCTGGGTGTGGGACCGCAAAACGATTTCCCGTGGGAGCCAAGCGCCAGGTTACGAAGGAGCCAAGGATTGGCAAAGCAAGAGGCGTGGGAAAACAGGGCCATGGTGCTTTCTGATATGAGGATAGTGGTTGAGCTGCGCTACCTTACAGTCGAGTCCAACTCTCGCATATTGTCACGGGCAGCTTGGGGTGGTATTCCATCCTTTTCATCTTGCCAGCTTGTGAAGGAAAAAATACGCAACGATGAGACAGTGATTGTAGAAAGTCACCAGACCGCAGCAGTAAGGTAACACTGTGTCTACTTCTCGTAATGTCACTGAAGCGCACAGCACCTAGCCTATTAGACTCCGTGTCGCATGAGCTTTCCACCCCGACATGTCGAATAGACTCCTTGCATGTTTCGCGCAATAGATCTGCTCAGGGAAAAAGGCGCAATGTGTTCCCAACGCCGTGGGTTTGCTGAACTGATCGAATCATACCAAAATGCCGATGGGAACCATGGCCGCCATACTTGGACATGTCCATATCCAGTGTCCCTACGTCCTCAAAACCAGCGGTTTCGTACAGATGGTGACCTTCCGATGATGCTTCCAAGTAAACTTCGAGCCCCAGTCCATCGGCCAGTTCGAGTCCTCAATTCAGAAGCATTCTCCCCGCACCTTTACGTTGATGCTGTGGTTCGCATACGAGCATGTTCAGGCCTAGAAGTCGATTTCATTAGTGTGAATTTACAAAAGGAAGGCCATTTCGGTTCCAGCTTACGACAATGCGGGTTTCCGCCCATGAAGCTTTGCCTTTTTCCACAAACCACATTGTAGAATTCGTTGGCAGCCTCAACATTGGTCCCTATGTCCCAATTTCTCGGTTCCGTGATTTTCCAATCGCTCTCTGATCTTTCCACTTGATATACGTTCCATCTGGCAAACGCAACGATCTCGTTCATGTCGGTGTCCACAACCTTCATGAAATGAATGGTCGGATTCATTAAGATCTCATCCCCCCAACGTTCAATGGAAGCGCCCCTGGCTTCTGGACCAGGGATTACTGGAAACATGATGCGATTCCACGGGTCTTTACTGAAGGCCACGTACATAATATCCAGCAGCCGCTGTATATCAGCCTCTTGGGCCTTCTCAATGATGAGAACCATCTTGAGGATATATGCTCTGCTGAGGGTAGTAAATGCGTAGCTTGCCGAGAGGAAGTCTTTTGTACACGGCGGCATAAGTAAACCAAAATTGAGTCAGAAGTAGGAATATAGCCAGGGTGACTGCAATGCGCAACGCAAGAAATAAAATTCACAGTAGCCTTTCCAGCCCCAAAGAGGCACTCAGGCAAGAGGAAAGTGTATGCGGGAGTTTCGCATTTTATCTGCATCTGTGACTCACCACCAATCCTCCTCATCATCCTCTTTCTCCTCTCCCTCTTCTTCCTCCTCATACCGTTGTCAACATGTTTATTTCATCTCGATGACTCAGGATTGAGCTTGCCTTTCGTAAGAATGTGCCACACCACCGTCAATTTCCCCCCCTCACGACGAGTACACTACGAGTACAATAGACAGACTCCAGCACCCGAACTTCGGTTGAACGCAGACAAATCGGAAGCAAAGAGAAGGTGCAAGGCCAACAGTTTTTACAGCAAGGCTTAATGAGGGTGAGTAAGCGAAGATGAAAGAAGTGGGCGGATGACCGGGTCCATGTGCCACAACCTCTGAAAGTCTACAAGACAAAAACTTTGAACAAGCAAACACACCAAGCAAGCAAGCGAGTGTTGAAAATGTACTGTGCATAGTATCAAGCCGCGACTGAGATGCGGCCATTGGAACTACTCATGTCTATCAATGGTAAGACGTGTCTCTGTTTGCTCGTCTGTAGAGCTATGAATATGCCGGCCGATATGAGCAATATGAGGGCATGTATTCCGATTGGGCATCTCCAACATCTACAACGAGTTCCGACATTTCACACTTCCTTTATCCAATTGACATTACATCTTTCCAAATGGTATCGATTGGAAGTTGCCAACAATCTCGTGGGTTGCTGATTCCTTCTCTGTCATCCTTTGATTTCTACCGTAATCGCTTCTTTTACTTGGCGGCAGCTCTGGAAGAACGCCAAAACCCCTTCAAGCGAGCCATGCAGGAATCAAAGTCTCCCCTTGCTCATCTTCTTCGGTTTGAGCATTTCCATCACTGTCCTTGTAATTACGAATACGGCTGGCAGGCATTGAGCGTCCCTCGTAGTATTTCTCCAACCATGTGGTCAATCCGTTGCAAGATGGCGGTCCGTGGGACCTATTCTGCCATCTCGGTGGCAATGGCCCTTGGATTAAGATGGGCGGTGGAATTGTTGCAAGTGACGTCTTCCCACCGCATAGTTGCACCGTGGTTCAAGTACATTTGGTCAGTCGCTGGTCAATCTGAAAGTTTCGGAGCGCCGAACTTTCTTACTCTGTGAGCGAGCGACTCCAAGCGCGTCATTCAAACTGTGGACTATTCTGCCCACGGCTTACGGGGTGTTGGTTGGTCTTCCAAATATGCTGAGCTTCGCTCCATCTCAGAGACGAGTATTCTTGTTGCTGGTACTCTCACGCCTGGCGATGCTTGTCTCGCGTATTGATACGAGTATGAGACGGCGCTCGGCCACGATGACGGACCCCAGCATTTGTTTAATTTCGAGACATTTACCTACCTTCAGACGTAGATCCGTTCCATTTGGAGAATCCTCAAATCAACTTCACCAACGGTGAACAACAGCATGCAGGGAATGTGTGGCTTCGAGACCCTTTTCAGGAGGGGTAGCCCAGGGTGTAAAGTATTTACTCACAAAGACTGACTCAATTTTGAGCACGACAGGGTATGACATACCCTTACCGCGCTAGACCAGGTAACAGCTACGGACTCGGTATGAGTCGGCTCTGGCTTCATGCTACAGCCAATCTATTGAAGGAGGGAACATCTGCTGGAGGGGTGTTCTGCAGCTTGTGGGTCCGTGCAAGATCTATTTCGATGTTCCGACAATTATGCAGCACTCCAGCGTCCACGACGGTGATGTTCCCCCCATGCTCACCGCCCCCGATCTCTTTCAATTCCACCCGTCTCCTGCCCACGGTCTAGAGACTGCTCGACTCTGATTGGTACACCTCTCAGATGGTACCGATGGGTGGCAGTGTCATCTTCAAGTTTCTTCAATGCCACAGTACCCTGCCATCATCGACGGTGCCGAGGAAGTATGGTCTTCCGCGTCCCTACAAACAGGCTGTGCTACGAAAGACTCATATTCAACAGCAGCCGAAGAATCAAAAGGATAGTTACGTTCATATCGATGTCAATGACGGTATTGTTGCGCTATCAACCTGTGAATCAGGTCCGGGTTCTAGCTATCCGCTCGAAGAATTCCTGTCGCACGTTGAAAGGAGAAGCGAGAAGATCGGAGATGCTGTGGTCTTGAATGAGGATGCTGCGGATAGATTCCCGCTCTTGCATCAATGATCAGTGATGTCTAACGGAGCTGAAAATACCGAGAGGTCTGTCCTTGATTCCTTCATCAAACACGCATTTTACGCACGGGTATGCTCTTGTGACCATTGATCGTCGACACTGCTGATAGTCAACCAGTGCTGCAGTTTGAAACTTCATCTCAGACCAGTGGAGCGTTGGGACTCTGGAGAGATGCAATGGCCCAAGGATGTTATGTATGTGTTTTGGGGAGATGGACCGCGAGCAGCTACCGAAGGGAGCCGGAAAATTGTTCCAATCCTAGACACGTTATCAATGGAACCATCGGTGAATTAGACAATCCCTCGATGGTCAATACTGTTCCGGAGCACTCACTGCGTTAGGCGCATCGAATGAAGACACATGCCAAACGATGGTTCTCATAGCTATAGCAATAGGACTAGGTCCTAGAAGCACCGCTAGCCTTGCCATCTGTCTTCTACACTATGTAAGCATCATGCGCATCTGATCTATATCAATGCAAAAGCTAGGCGTCAGAATGCGACTTTGGGACTCAGATCACGGGCTTTGAGAAGGACAACAATCAGGCATTGGGCTTGATTTGACTTTGAGTGGTGGTGGATGGGAAGAATTGACATGCAAAGGAGGATAAAGGAAGGTTGGAAGGACAGGAACGATGTATGGTCATACGGTATTTTCTCGTCTGGTCTTAGGCATCATCACTGTTCGTGGCAACAGCTTGACGATGGTGGCGAAAAATTGATCGAAACGATGGCGAATTCTTTCCCGGAACCTCCAAGATTCTATTGGAATTGGGTATATAGAACTTCGAACTGAGGACTATCACTAGGGGGCTGCCAAATCCCTGCAGGATTATTCCACGTCTTGTTTGTTCTTGTTATGTACCTGTACCAGGGATTTCTTTTATCGTCATAGACAAGCAGCACTTCATGGTTGGACTGTATGTGCAGCCCGCTGACGCGTGTAAATAGGCCAACCATGGGATAGTGGAGGTGACTGCTGGGTCCTTAGTTAAGAGAGGGTCGGAGAGTAAACCTCCTCGGCCTCGAAGATTGCTCCGCTGTCCTCACGTATAGTACTCAAGGCTACGCGACCCTCGAAATGAAGATCAGAAACAGGAGGCATTGTCTCAAAGGGGACGACTCATTGCAGGTTGACGTCCCTGCATCGTTGCGAAATAAGGAGAGGTGATGGATGTGGACAGTCTGGGGAGAGATGCCCGTTTCCACTGCTCTCTAGACCATTGGAGCCTTTTGCGATTGTCTGCAGAATACCATTCCGCTCCAAAAACCCCCCTTCCTGTGAAGCATGTATTTTTGGCAGAGGAGAGGCGTGTTTGAGAGTGGTACGTTCCTGTAACATGTCGTGTCTAGCTGCACAACCAAAATCCAGTGACATGGGACAGCAGAAATGGAGATGACAAAACTCGTCAGGCCCGATTGGCTGCACCCAGAAATCATGATGTGGAAAAGTCCGAAACGTCAAATAATGCGTTGGTACGAAGAAGACGGTTAGTGGATGATTGAAAGTAGTAAGACGGAAGAAGGTCCGCAGATGCCATGTTCAATGTTGAATACTTGCCCAGGTCGCATCGTACTCTACCTGGCCGCGCAGACAGAAGAGGGTGTGTGTGTGCCTCTGGGGCTTGTCCTGTGCAGATTGCAGGACTCAGTCTGCACGAATGTTAGAATGGAAAGATGGAGTGGCACGGGGGGCAGAAGAGTGTGCTCGGGGAATAATGTCTTGTCTTTTTGGAAGAGTGGAGGCCAGATGTTGAGTCTCAGAGTGAAAGATGCTATGGACACTACACTCTGCGAGGGCACTTTGATTAAATCGCTTAAATCTTTCGAGACTAAGGTATTTTGAATCCAGGAGTGTATCACTATTCCACATTCTAATTTTCGACTGTTACTGATAATGATACTATTGTTATTATTATAATTTCGAGGCAGAGAATGACAATAGACAAATCCTCAAAGTCAAAACGGTGTCATGTCTCTCTTTCAGGCCGAGCCACGCACCGGTAGTGATACTGCTGAGAGATGTTCAGAGGTAACCTTCTATTTTCATCCGGCACCCATTGGCTAAACGTACTATTTCCTCATCCCCAACACTACGCTATGCTCCCAGATGCATGGAACAAGGTATGCACGACATCACGACTTGAAAAGTGAGACATGCATGCAAGCAAGCAAAATAGTTACATGGGGTAAAAGTAAGACCATGGAGACCTGACTCGAAACGAATCGACGGTAGGACGAGGTAAGATAGGTAGGCGTATCTTACTTGGAGCACTGACCACAATGGTCTGAAAACAGGTCTCGATTCAATCCCAGGCAGACGTGTGTATGAAGATCGGACATGGTCTACTCTACAGTGGAGAGAAATTGATGACCTCGGAAGCTCGTTGGTGAGGTAAATCTCGACCACATTGACCATATGGAAACAAAAGGTCAATGCTTGTGGTGTTGACTGAGGAGTCGTGCCGGGGGATAATGGTAGATGGGCCCCGAGAATCGTTGCAAATGAAGTGGTTGCGCTTTGAGCTCAACCGAAACGAGCCCCGTGGGTTTCATGTATTCTTGGAAAGAAGGAAGGATGAAGTTTTAGGAGTATTCTATATATGCGATATGCGACGTGCAGATCTCGGGAGTGCTTCTGTACCTACCTTACTTTAGGGTGGCGGTGCGAGACGGCTATTGAACGGTCTGCTTCTGCAGCGTGGGGGAGAGAAGTAGGTACAGTCCAAGGGGGTTTAAGCCCACTGTATCAGATGGTTATTATTATCATTGGGTTCGTCGATGCCTTCCACTCTCCTGTTGACGCCATGCAAGATAGAGGACCTAGCGGCCACATCGGAGACTGGGTTCCTGCAGGCTGCGCGGTCAACGGATGGTAGGGACTGGGGAGCATATAGCCGCAGCAATGACAGAAGGAATTGATTACATCGTGGCATACGTTGGAGAATTTTGGTCCGACATGCAAGAGTGGCTTTGACCCATTATATTGAAACCAGTCGCGTGAGAGGTGGCACAAGACAGTGTAGTAGTCGGTGACATTGATTCCATGTATCAGTATCAATACCCGCAAACACCTTTGAGACGGCTTTCCTTCGTCAGCATGCTCTCTGGAGGGTCTACTCGGCACTAGAGGTTTCTAATAAATTACACGAAGAGAAAAAGGGAGAAATTGAGGAATGGAAGAAATAATGGAAGAAAGAATGGAATTAATTGGAAGAAAGAAGAAATGAAAAGAAGGGAAATTAATGAAGAGATAAAAAGCCAGGTGAGCAGGGCCTTGTGTTGATCAAAGCTGAGCAGTATCTGACGACCTCGGTCTTTGTGCATCCAGAGGGGAGCCCTCCTCAGCGAGGCAGCGAGGCAGCGAGGCATGGAATCAGTTGTGCCCTCCATTTTGATTCGAATTATTGAATAAGTATTTTGAAAACAAGGGAAAACAAGGGAAGGCAGTGAGGCCCTTTTTTCCTTTTTTCCTTTTTTCCTTTTTTCCATGTTCCCGGGCGGAAATTTATCATCTATGGGGCACGTGGGAACTTGTACAATTACTTTAAACTCGGAACGTGCATCAACATGCATAAGGTAAGTACCTTAATTGCTTCTTTTGCTGGGATTAGGAACCATTACATAAGGTAATCAAGGTATCTGCCTATCTTAGGTACTTGACTGGCTCCTGGCTCATCCAGGGTCTGGGTCCTGGATGCACCAACTTCAATTGATGACAAGGTTACCTCAGCCAGCTAGCTAGCTATCTTCACGCTTGAGCTTACTTTGCACAAGACTAAAGCCAAAGCGATTGCGGCCAGTGAGACAAAGATCCCAGACGAAATCAAGTCATTGAAAAATGATACTTTGTATTCATGACGGGCTTGAGGAGAGGACGATGGGTTGTACAAGGTCCTCGATGTCGGTACCTTATTACTACAGGTACATACTTGGAAGCTATGTATTATCCTTCCATCTAGATCTGATCGAACTGCGTCCGTCACCCGGTAGAATCATCCCGCTCGCAGACGGCCCTCGGGCAGCGGAAGCGGGAGTTCATGGCGAATCTGCGGCTCCCAACCTGCTGGGTCTCCCAAGTGACGGTGTCATCTCATGCATTATCAATCATTATTAATTCTCACTAATTGTTACTATTCCGTGTCTCCAAGTTGAAGGCGTATAGGTAGCATATCAGACCTCACCGCCAGCATCGACTCCAAAAACATCGACTTGATCTGCTCGGAATCCAATGACTCCTCCCCTTGCCTCTTTGGACCTTCCCCCGTTCGCCCTGTTGAGATCTGCAGGGATTTGTTTGAAATGGAGAAAGCTGGTCCGGCCCTGCAGGACCTTCTCGCTGGCTGCCTCGCTGGCATGACGGTCCGAAACTGGTAAAAGCTGCGAGGCCTCTGATCAGCTTCTAGATGTCCGGGATGCTTTCTCCGCAAGATCGCCCGCCCGCGTGTAGGTCTCGCTCGTGGGTCAGCAGGGACTAAAGACGTCATACCATCCTGATTCTCAACGAATGATGACGATCTCAATGAGACAAATAATGTTGATCTCCCCATGTCCGTCCTCGTCGGTGTGATTCGGGCAAAGCAATATCAGTCCTATCTTGGGACAAGCAATCCTTCGCACATTTTCCAACGCTCGTGAAGTACAAGTGAAATAGGTTATGTTTGTATTGATGATGCCTCGGTAGGCTTGATTTTTGTGCTGTAAGCATGTTTAAGGCTGACGAATCTAAACGAATGACGAAGGGGCAGAATTGTCGGTTAATGATCCGAACAACGAAATGTGGAGATTCCGACATGGAGAATAAAGTAAGGCTTGGCCGTGATTGAGCAGGCTAATCATCTTCGCTTAACTTAATCTGGCGCACCAATCATGATTTAAGAAGGCTCAGTGCTCGTGTTGGATGATCTAACCGGTTATGACTGTTTGCAGAGGCAATACTCTGTTGCAACTGCCAGTGTCAAAGCACACACACACACACACACAACATACGACGTTCTGGGATGGATTCGGCCTGGACTCAAGCCCATAATAAATTCCACAAAGGACTTGGGGGGGAGGGAGGCAGGTACAGGCGACTCTGACTTGTCTTGCACGCTTGGAAGGGCAGGTGTCTGTGACGAGACTAAGTCGGTAGGCGCATGATTTGTATATTTGACCAAGGTACTAAACATTGGCTCGGCGGTCGATCCGTTGATCATTTCACGTGCTTGACGTGGGAGCTGTAGATCTCCAAATTCCTGGAAATATTACCCGCAAACGCCAAAAGCAAAATCCTACATTGTAACATCACATCAGGCTGTGCACCTCGTATCCTCTCAATTTATTAAGCACCGCAATCACCATCGTGCCCTCGTTTCCTCTTATTGCCGCAAAAACGACAATCAAACACTTGAGGAGTACACACCCAAACTCTCTCTCTATTTCTCTATCCCTCTACCCCAGAGTAAGTGAAGCGAGTGAAGCGATGGACTGGATTGGCTCGAGCATTTCAGGAACCGGATCTTAACGGTTAGGCACAGCGCGGTCGGCGGAGAGGCGCAGAATTCTCCGATGATGGACGACTGTCGGCACTGAAACAACCGCCCAATGGGTTAGATCCAGGGTACCTCTTAAAGGAGGTAGGTAGGTAGCCCTCTTAGCTACTGGACTGGCCTGTGGCACGAAGTACTTGCCTTGTAACTTCAGTGACAGTGGCTTGATAAGAGTGTAATTTTTTTGCTGATCTTGATCATGCTTTGCCTGCCCCCAGGTCCAGAGGTACTTTCCAATCATCTTTACCGACACTTATGATTTTGGTCGTCGCTAGTTGTTCGTTTATTTAAATTTAATCGCCTTTAGTCCCAAGCTAAGTGGGAAAGGCCAAAGAGAAAGAGCTGTGAAGACTGCACAGCAATAATAGTGACAGGTGCATGGTCTTCCAGCTCGCTCAAACATGGCCCCCTGCAAGCTGCAAGGTTGCGTTTTGGGAAGGTGGATGGAAGACTGAAGAGGTAAGTAAGATGTTACTTACTTATGAAGGATTATTGTTCGAGCTTATTACACCCCACCATCATCGGAAGCCATGCTTTTAGTCCTTACGCAGACGCCCATTTGATTTAATATTCCATTATTACCAGGGTTTCGGTAGGGCAAAGTCCTCTCTCACTAGTCATCCTAGCAGTAAAGGAAGCGAGTGGCAGGTTACATCTCTAAAATGTAAACTGACAAGGTCCAGTAATAGTGGTGGTAATGATGATGATGATAATGATGATAATGATAATGATAATGATAATAATCATAATCATAATCATAATAGTAATAGTAATAGTTATACTAATGGTGATAATAATTATGCTGCTTGATGAATTGCTGGGCGGAAAATAGCGAAGCCTGTCGTTGGTTCTCTTCATATATCCGGTCCACTGCTCCTGCCTTGCACACCATCTCGGACTATTTTATCATTTGTTATCAATTAATTGCTTTATTGTTGTTATTTTTATTATTGCCTTCCTTACATTCTGGAGACACTGGTGGAGGGAGCTACAGGACCCTTCTTGTTAGTCCTACCCTTTGGCCTGCTCCATGAAACAATTGATGTACATTCACTATCCTCTTAATCCTCTTAATCCTCTTAACCCCTGTACACTACTAGCCAAGGTACATACCTTACATACTTACCTTACCGTACCCATTCACAAGTTCGTTTCGCCTCGAGTCATGGAATATGCCTGCGAAGCACATGGCCACCTCGCACCCGCACTAGAGCCAAGACTGCATTGTTAATTTGATGCATCTTCGTCTCCCCACCCTCGTCTCTTATCCTCCTCCTCCTCCTCCTCCTCCTCCTCCTCTTTCTCCCTCTACCACTTCATCATTCTTGGCCCCAACCGCAGCGCTACTTGCTCCCAGTCGGCACATTCCTTTCAACTTCCTGCACCCTGCTCTCGACGCCAATCCTGAAGAGGCTGGCCATCTACGGCCCTTTTATTCATAACCCTCTTCGCCGCCACTACCCTACGTCCATTAGCGCGGGTCTCCGAGTAGTACCGTCAACCGTGAACCCAAGCTTTCAATCTTCAATATAGACGTTGCCTCGCCTCATTATTGTCTTGGAAACTCCCTCCCACAATCAACCTCTCCCTCCCCCCCCCCCCCCCCCTTACCCTTTCCTGTCGAGACTACTTCAACTTGTTACAATTCGTCGTTTGGTTATGTTTCTCCTCCTTCCCGCAATCCTTGTTAGACCGACCCCCATTTAGAAACAGATACCCGAGCTTTGGGTAGTCCGCAAGCCGTGAAACTCGAGTTGCTGCAGATGATCTCAAGCCGCATGTCGCCCGATTGTTCTATTCTCATATGGCGGCGGGGAACTCTTTGACGGTCAAACTCAGATACCGATCCCAGCTACCTTCCTCTGAACTCGCTACCCAAGACGGAAGAGATATAAAGAATTCGGTCATGGCCATGGCCATGGCGTCAGACTCGGAAGAAGCAGTCCACGACTCCGACCTGCAGCAGCCACTGGACCCCCTATCAACCTCGTCTGACCACGGAGATCCGACCTCCATCCCACCACCAGCCATGATGCCCCTCACCACCGTCGCCATGCTCTCGCAGCGACGACGAAGGAAACACTCGGCATCCCTCAAGCGTTCTGCATCAACCCCCAATGTTCGTGGCCTCATGGATGGCGATGTGGGCATGACGTTAGCAGAGAAAAGAAGGAACAAGTTGGGCTATCATCGGACCTCTGTAGCTTGTGGTATGTTTTCTTCTGTGGACCTCCAAGAACACTCACTGAGTTTCTTCTTCAGGACACTGCAGACGGCGCAAAATAAGATGCTTGCTCGCTCCGGACGACGTGCACAACAGATGTGCCAACTGCATCCGACTGAAGAAAGACTGCAATTTCTTCCCGGTAGACCAGCAACCCCAGCTCGAGAGACGACCTCGTACCTCCTCGAGAGCCGACACGATGGCGTCGAGTTCATCGGATTCTTCGCCAGCCTTGGCGGGAAATCGTCTTCCATATCTATTGGATCGTACCGAAGAATTTAACGCTTTTCAACAGCCGTCTCTCTCAGCTCCATTTACCTCGTCGAGAGGATCTATAGGCGGACTGATTTCTCCATTGACGAGGGGTGAGTTTCGATTCGCTTCTAAAAATTCTTTGGCGATCGCAGCTGACTCTTCTCCGCAGGCCCGATTACTACCAACGCCTTCGAACTTCCACCGCAGAATCGACTGTCATGGGAATCGCCTTTTCTGGAACACGGGCCGACATCAGCGGGCCATTCATCGCCTGGTGATTCTACGCATGCCTACTGGGGAAGGCACTCGGGCTCGCCAATGACTCCGGGATTCTCGCCTCATCTGCCGGCGTCTACCGCCTCGATCCACAGCGCCCCTGATGCCAGGAGTAGCTTTACATCGTTTGCGCCATCGAGGAGTGACTCTGGATGGTCCTCGGCACAGCGATCGATGTCGTTTGGTCTTGTGGAAGACCTTTCCCTGAATTACCACAACCAGAACCATTACCATCCTCAGTCCACATCTATGGATTACAGAAGAAGGGCATCAGATATGCATCCACCGTCATTGCAAACGAGTAACAACTCTTCCAATACATCGATTTCAGAGGCACATATGACGCCACTGTCGGTTTCGATCTCGAGTCCACCCCTGCAACATTGGGGAGCGCCAACCACGTGGGGCTCTCTCCCCAATAGTTCGCTTGTGACCAAGGGACCAGATCAGTGGTACTCAGAGCCAACAATCCTAGCAAAGGTCCAAGAAGAGGATTTCGGACCTCACTACGGTGGCGAGCCTGCAATCATTTACGCAGATGCGGACCCCCAGTGAGCGCATGATCGAAAGTGTGTATTGCGAAACGTCTGCATAGCCTTGCAGAATTGAATCGTCGCTTCTGGGTTGCTTTACATTTCGCCGGCAGATCTTCAAACAAACTTTGGCCCTGAAGCTCGAAATGTTTCATCGGTGACTCTTCGATACAAGCTATCGATAGCAGCTGGCTGGAACTTGATGTCGCAGATGTAAATCTAGTCTCGATTCAGATTCGTTTCGACTAAGGTGATGCGCATGGCTGTGCTGGCCACAAGCGCAAGCGAGACTCACCGAGTATTTTTGACAAATACAACATAATTGAAAAGAAGGACAGCCTCTTTCGTTTCGAAGACCTGACTGAGGATTAGAGAAATAAGCAGAATCTATCGATGTGCGACCGACGCTCCAACTACAGGCATGCGCAAGCTTTCACCCATTCCGAAACCGACCGCGATTCTCTCTCAGGACAGCGCGCAGCTCTGCCGCTGAGCAGCCTTGTGAGGCTGGTAATTGTTTTGTTAAACAATGCTAGATAGCACCGTCATCACTTTCTCTCACAGTATAGATTTAGCATCGCCGCGGCAGCAGCTAGGCACTCCAAATTGCCCCCATGTTCCCATCGTGGTACCATTGGCGTATGTTCTTGGGAGCCAACTACTTCACGCACTTCTGGGCATCGTCAGCAGCTCAAACCATCACACGTTTGGGAGCAGTCTATTCGGGATATTGTTGGCCTGTACTTATGGGCATGGTGCAACAACACCGAGCCTTTCCATGTTGGCTTCCCCATCTTTTTGCGTTCATCTTTTCTGGGGACCGTTGAGCGGTCTTCCGCTTCATGCATGATACCTTGGTCCCGGGCACTGTGTGAGGTGGATTAGAGAAGGGTGTCTGTACAAAAGGATGGCATCACAGAAAAGGCGATCTTTTTCAATCACGGTGTGCATTCAAATTCAAAGGACCTTGTGAGAATCGATTCATGCATTCTCATTACGCAATTAGTGAACACAATCTTGGTGAAATTTGGGGCAACCCATTGCCCCCATCATCTTCAAGCACGCTACATCTCCCTCCCAGCTCTTCCACCATTCTCTCCCGACATCATCTAAGCAGTAGGGTTCGGGTTCATCTGTGGATAAAAAGGTCAGCGAAATTCCATTCTTCGCACACTGAACTCTATTTCCTGTCTGCAACCACAAAGCCACAATTCCGTCCGAGCGTAGAGGGAAGCGGCTTATTTCACACACCTTCCTCTTTCCGCCAGTCATGGTAACATTCACGAATCGCCTGGTGTAGGTAATTCTCCTAATCATTTGTTAGAAAAAGTGTCATTCTATCTGTTATGGAGATATACTTTTTCGCGCGGCCCTTGGGTCTGTGATAAAGTTAGATCATGGTAGAGAGAAAGAGGCTAAAGGGAGAAACATGCGTCTTTTTTTTCTCTTGGGGTTCAACCTGCCACGACCAGATTCATCAGCACTCATCCTGCGACCCATCATGTGTATGTAGGCAGGTGAAATCATCCTGTAAGACATATAGGAGTGGATGGGGTCTCGTTCCCGGAGGCGTAGTGCCTTTGAAGGAGAAGCAGAGGGGCAGTGGACGGATCGGTATGGTACCTTTGGAGTCTGCGACTTGACCTTGCCTGCACGAGCAAGCGACCCCTAAGAGAGATGAGAGTCAGCAGGTGTTCCGTTGGGTCAGAGTGGTTCGAAGTGCTTACGTGCACTTTGCCCATTGTGGTGGTGTATTTGTTTCTGAGTTTCCAACGGCTTTGGTTCGCTTTGTGGGGCTCCTGCGTGGCGAGGAAGCTGTCAGTGTTGCTGCTCGGGGCAGGGCCAAAGCAGTAGAGCAAGTGCTGGATATAGCAAGGAAGCAAATTTGAGATAACTTACGATCACTGTGAGGTGATGTGGGTGAAGTGGATTTCGTCGAGGTCGAAGAAGGAAATGGGAGTCACAATTGTGGTGAAGTTCTTAGCGATACTACCTTAGTCATCCGGTCTTGGCGCGCCAAGAGAACATTTCAGTCGGCAAACCATCAAAAAAAAGTGGCAGTCTTTATTACTCCAAGGGGGTGCACCCCTGCCGACGACGGCATTTGCCAGTGATCTGGAGCGATTCATTTTGAAGAATGTTTCCACTCTTACGTGGTGTCATGTGCATACAGACCCCTAGTCTACTATATTTTTTCACCACTGAAAAGTGTTCGTGGCGGGCCCATTGCGCCCTTCTCCGGCTTGCTGACTCCCATTGATATGCTGTCCAATTTCACGAAGAAGTGGACTTCTTGTTAGCGAGTAGTCCCAGAGCTCGAGCAGTGCACTGACAGGTGAAGAATGAAGGGGAGCCGCGTGGCGGTTCAGGATCAAATCTTTGAGTCTAGCCATTCGTCTCGACTTCGCCGGCGGCGAGTACTCTCTTACTGTCCGTCGACGGGTGCCGGGACACTGTCATCAAGGTCGAGCAGAGAACGGTGAAGACCTCTAGAATTGTCCAGGGCAGTCCCTTGAAGACCGGTAAACACATCAAGAGCAGGAGCATTAGAATATCTGGAGACATTGGTGGCGCTGATGTCCGTGATGTTGGAAAGGCTGGGTCATGGTGGGTGTGTATTTGATGTCCAAGTCAAATCCACAAGGGTTGTTTGCACCAATTCCCAGGAATGGCCACGTCACAATCTGGATGTAGCCCACCGTACCTTTAACGCCGTTTTCGGCCCAGTATAGAGTCACTGTAGAGCTTGTACGAGTGAAGGCCTTGACGACCTGGAGAGTACGTGGGTATAAACCACAGATAGCGAAAAGATACTGGAGAGTACTCGGAGCAGTGGCACGTGTAATCCGAATCCGCACGAATTTATTCATAATCTTCTGAACACAATTACTTTCCGAAGAAAACCGAGGTGCAATCCTTGTGTCATTCTGACCAAGGATCGTACAGCATTCATGTGCGTTGACTTCCAGTATATTCTCAAGATCTCCTGTCGCAGACCGCTCTTGAATCTCGGGCCCATAACACTGTTTTTAAGCACAGACCGACTGAAGCTGGGAGACAATTTTGATCCAGGTGAATTTAGATTGGTGGAAAGTGTAGATTCAGGCATAGGTAGGAGAAGGTCCGCAGGGATGTTTGCTGAGGAATACTTGAAAAAGGGATGTTGGTCTTGATGATTGTTGGACGGGACTGTTGAAGCTAAAGGAAATACTTCAATATTGAAAGAAAGTAGAAGCCTTGTCGCAAATGCCTTAGCGGACGGGGAAATGAGATAGCTGCTCTTGGATGTTGCAAAGTACATGGAAAGTCTAAAGTTCAGGCGCAGAAAGGCTGTTCTATTCTCTGTGCTTGAGAAGGAAGCCTGAATTCTTTCAGAGATCCTGCCCCGGGGCCACAAAGTTGAAAAGAGGCATGGATAAGTTGTTACGATGTTCGCCAGCACCTACCTTGCCGGTATTTCCATACTTGTACGGAGATGTATCCGCAGAGAAGACCAACAGATACTGGCTATTTCAGACAAACAGTATCCATCCTTCGGGTCGCACGGCTTTCAGGAGCTTCCCGAATCGAGGAATACAGTACATCTCCGGGGAAAGATTGGCATGATGCACAATTAAGACCAAGGCCGATGCTCGAGGTGACCTCGAGGACTGACTTTCTCTCAGGCTGGTGAGGAGCGACATGCCGCCTTTCTTCCCGCGCCTTGTAGGTCTTGGGAGTCTGCTCTTCGAGTGAGTCGTGATGCCAATATCTGGACCATTAGTCGTCATCCGGCATGAATACCTCTAGGAATCTTGGCTTCTGGGGGAGACTTGGTCGACCAAAAAGAAGTAACAAGTGAACCAACTCGTGGAAATGGGCGAGTTGGAAAAACGAAAAGAATGATCAGCGGAAAGGCTTTGTCAAGCCACAGCCCCTCGAGTCGTCAGCCCTACAAAGAAACGATTGGATCTCCTTTTGCGTTGGTTGCTCTTCTTCACCAACGCCCAAACCTCCGATCTTGTTTGCTGTCCGACTACATATTTTGGCATCAACAGAACAGATCAACACAGTCCCCGGTCCTCCTCAAGGCCTCACAGCTTCAACCCACCAGAAAATGCAAGCGGTCTCCAAGTTACAGCACCCAAGCAACATGTAACGAGCCCTCCAATGCCATCTACCCTCCCTTCCTCTATACCGGATTCGCAACTCGGTCTCTCCCAGTCCGAGCTTCATATTCTTCGCCAACACCAACAGATCGCCCTGTCTTCCGGTAGCTCCAGCGCCGCGCCGCATTATGCCCACAGCACCACTTCTTCGCGCGGGCGCGGACATGCGCGCAGCTCCGCTTCAACTTCGAGAGCGGCGAGTGCTGCAAGCTCAGGGCAAGGGGGAGGTGGACGGCTGCTGTTGGATGCAGGAAGCTTGGCGGTATTGGGCAGTCACTTCGAGAGGTTGATGGGAGCAATTCAGAGCAGGGTCAATCATGTACGTTTCACAGCCCCATCCAAGAGAAAGGCGCAGCCTTGTTCTCCTTGATCTAGCTGTTCCATTCTCTTCGCCGCTTCATGCTCAGCGATGGCTTGCTCATACCTCTCTAGCTCACAGCGCAAACCCAACGCTCCACTCTCCACCAATCCTCTCGCGCTCACTCCTCCATCGCCTCGGCCGACGCTGAAATCGCCCGCTTCCGAGACATCTTGCGCCAGATTGATGACCTCGAGACCGAGTTTGACAAAGTACGCCATATACGTGATATCGTCAAAGGCTTCCGGGCAAGGGTGGAGGGCTTGGAGAGAAGGGTAGATGGTAGGGGGACCGCTGTGAGAGGAAGGCGGTAATCTTTTCGGATACGTTCTCGTTGAACATTTTTGTCACTCTGTATGGGGCGCTTTCAGCATTTTCTGTATCTTGGGGCTCTCCTTTTCGTCGGGTTTCCCGTCGACGTTTGTTTGATCTATACCCTTTAGAACGGACTAGCGCAAGCTACCAGAGGGACCTCAGACCCATTGTACTGGAAAGAGTATTGGGAGTTTGGGATTAATGTATCATCATTTCGGGCCTTTCGGGTTACTCTGGTATTCATTGGCGGGTCGACATTTTCTATTCTTGTATATCATTCAGTGTTCCCGCTTCAATTTAGTGGTAGACTGTGACAAGGAGACATCGGACGTCGTCACCAATGCCTTCAAGCACGACCCCATCCACCCTTTGAATTTTCTACATGCTCACCACCTGCTGTGCGTCTTTACACGCATCTCCTCCATCATCCTAATCCTCCTGCAGACGCGACACGCCCTCTTCAACGTCCACAGTCCACTATCAGTGTAGCACCTCCGATTGCTTTCAGCACCCATGATCCACAGCAGAGTACCTACCATTGGCAGAGTAGAGCGCACAACATGGCGGACACCCGAAAAAATGATGGGCATCAAGGCAGACTGGCATGATCCCAACATAGCCGTAACCCAGCAGATAGGTGTCCTAAGCAATGAGGCTACCTTGTGGTAGATGGTATCATGAGGCTCTGATTGCTTGGCGAATGGCCATGAAGCTTCGCAAGACTGGCGAGAGAGCGATGGTACTGGCTAGCAGTTCAACCTGTACGCAATACCAGAGGCTGAAGTTGCAGGCAGGAGGGACGTAATGGATCTGACGAGTGATGGCAAATTTGATGAATGGTACTGGTGTATCGAAAGATTGCAAGGGAAGCGTTTTAGTACATGGAGCGCACATCGAGAGTTCCGCTCCCCCATTCGAGCCCGCGAAGTCGAAGGGAAACGCACGACTGAACAAGAGGGGCTCATCGTCTAACAGACGGCATGGTTCTGAATCAGGCGTATCATTTTAATTGTTATAGCCTCTAGACGCAAGCTTTAGCTCTATCATCTCGACCCGCAGCACCTAAAGGTGCTGAAGTGCACAAGTAACCTGCTTTCAAAATGCATCATCTCTGGACTGGACCCAGCCAGAGAGCCCTTCCCATCACCTGGCAACGCCCATTCAAAGAAACGCCTTCGCCATTACAAGAGGGTATAGAAGAATGCATTTTGAGACGCCTCAAGCGATCGGTGAAGAAATGATCGTTGCCAGCCGGTGTATGTACGTCGCTTCGGATCCTATGTAATTCATGACGCCGTCTAATGTGCACTGATTCTATGTGCTCCCAGGACTTCCGCCGCCGTGACAGCCTCGCTCGTGCCTTTTCATGTTGCTTCTCACGCTGAAAGCTTTACCACAGCCTTTGTGGGGGCACAGGAATGGTTTCTCACCAGTGTGCGAGTGGCTATGGATCCTTAGACTAGATGGTCGAGAGAAAGCTTTGTTGCACACTTGGCAAACGTACCGATCCTGCGACTGGCCAGTAAAATTGGTTGAGGAGGATGGCGCGATGTAATGATGGTGTTGGTGTTGCTGTTGCCATTGGCTGGGATTGTTCAGATCTATTGGAGATGCATCTTGAGAATTCGGAATTGAAGGGTTGGAGGCACTTGGAACGTTGGGCGGCGGAAAGTTGTTCGGAAGCGGTCGCTGGTAGTACAATGTTTGCCCTCCTGTGACGGCCGGTGAGGGATATGAATAACTCGATCCTGCCGATGGCGAAGGGGGGTAGGGTGAACTCTGGTATGGCGACTGTGTTGCTTGTGATGACGTTTGCCCAGGGTGCGTTGATGATGGAGGGGGTTGGCGCTGCTGGGTGGGGTCGGGATTGTTAATCGTGCCTCCAAAATACTGGGGGCCAGAGGTAGACGAGTGGGAAGATGTCGCAGAGGGAGACTGGTGGGAAGCGTCAAAACCAAGCTGCGGGTCAATGGGAGGTGATGGCGGTACTGCATTTGGGTTGCTCACGGTTGGTTGACCGTATGTATGCGGTCGATGGCCTGCGGTTTGATGCTCGCCGCCTTGCGGTTGTTGCTCGATGGGCTGGCCTTCAGCATCCACTGCAAATCTGATGAGCTTCACATATCTACTTGCAATGGGAAGAGGACTTACGGTGCTGTTCATCGTTTGATGGCGGTACATCCATTCCGATGAGACTCTGAATGGAAGGTAGGGTGCGGAGGTTGTTCGGCTCGTCGATTGGTGGCGAGGGCGGGGGTTGAGGGGATCGTGTGTACACTGGTGACTGGCTTATGTATGGACTCGCTGTGAGGGCCGAGGCCATATCTTGCCTATGGTCGTGTAGGAGGCGCGCCCGAGGATTTGGAAAAGATTGGCTCGATCTTGGTGTGTCTTTCCGGCGGGGATTCTGTTGACCTCTATGAAGGAGGTTCGAAAGATTCATATCTTCAGCAGGAGGACCGTCAGTCAATCCACACGTAGGAGGGAGCAAAGAAACGGATGGCCGAGGGGCAGCTAGGGACTGGAGCGCATGCACAGGAAAGATATGAGGGAGAGAGGCAGAGGGTGAGGATAGCTACAGAAGCACATGTCAGAGGGGCTACAACTTACAAGGGTCACAGTAATCCGAAAGGCTCCATTCACGGCGCGTCCCTCGAGCCTGTGCACTTCTCGCTTGCTTGCTTTTGCAACGCCGTTGACACTCTGCCGGAAAGAGGTGGAGCATCAACCGATCTCCAAGCACCAGTTGGAGTGGAGTCGTGGACTGGAGATCAAGATATGCCGGATTTTGACTAGAGCCCGGCCGGTCGAATCCCTGATGTCGCTCCCCGCTAGATCTTCAACGGGCTGCCGACAAGACCAAGAGCTGGTGTGACGCTGAGTCGCTGACTGACCTTTGAGCCTATCTATCCATCCACTTGGAAGCGCAGGACCTGGACCGGAAGACAGAAGCCAGGAAACAGCAGGGGGAGGCAGCAGGAAGGGGGGGGGGGGGAGGGGGGTAACTTGGGAACTGGGTAACTTGGGAAGGGGGGCTGTGATGCTGAAAAGCGCGAGATGGGAGGTTCGGTTAGAAATGGCAAGGGGGCACCAGGGGGGGACTTTTGGGTAGATGGGTACGGGTAAGTTTTGATATTTCCTTTTCAGGGCGGTGTCACACAACCCAGCAGAGTGTTCGAGCCTAAACCGGCAGTGGCCCTCGTGGATTAGATGATGAAAATGGTCTCTCCGATGGCACTATCCCTGCTGAGGCCCGGGCGATCATAGAATTCTTCCGACTTGATCAGGTCGCAGACAGAGTCAGAGCGCTATAATACTGTAGGCTGCTCAGTTCTAGTTCTAGCCTTCTAGCCTTCTTGCCTTCTAGCCTTTTTCAGAGGGACCCGCGCGTCAAGTGGAGTTGAGTTCAGCAATTATTACTTGGTGGTTGTAGCGGTAGAAGTCGTAGTCGTAGTCGTAGGAGTAGTAGTAGTAGTAGTAGTAGTAGTAGTAATAGTAGTAGTGGTGGTGGTGGTAGTGGTAGAAGTAGTAGTAGTAAGTCACAGTGTCGAAGATGCAAGACGGTAAGCCCAAGCTTTCGGGGTTAGGAAGTTCGGATTCAGGAATTTGAATGTTGGCTTTTAACTTCGCCTAGCCGTTCCCCCCGGAATCACTTTGGAATCCGATCTTCATTCGCTCTCCCTGACGGCTTATGATACAAGAGGGATAGGGAAGGTGGCAAAAGGGAGGAAAAGGAAGGAAGAGAGGCAAAAGGAGCAAAATGCGTGGGCATTGTCGTCTACGTTACACTAATATGATAGACCCTTCCTCTCCCTCTCCCTCTCCCTCTTCCCTCGTCATTATGGGACTATTTCAATTCAGTATTCAGTATTCAGTATTCAGTATTCAGTATTCAGTATTCAGTAGTCAGTACGTAGACAGACCTATGCGCCTGGTAGTTGAAATGCATCAATGATGCCAAGCTAAAAGAGCAAGATGGCCAGGCCAAGCTAGGAGGGAAGAGGGTAGATTTAACCTCGATGGGAACCCTTGGACACACTTTTACCGGCGCCCGGCTGATCGCTGGGATCGACATGTGTGCACGTTGACGATCGTCAAGATTGCACACAGAATGCAAGGCTTCTTTATTATTACTATCCTTATTATTCTAATTTTGATTATTATCATCTCGCCCCGTTATTATCCATTGTTACCCATTATTAAGGGTCTAAAGACTTTCTGCTCCAATCCTGTGGGCAATGGGCAGACCCCTTTTTGGCGGACTGAGGACATAAGTACTATGTAATATATGACTGCATTACGCCTCATTACATCATTACATCATTGATCGTCAAACGGCCAGAGAGGGAAGAATGACAATCAAAACAATTTTGGGTGGGCGCGAGGAAGGTTGAAGTAGAGTTTTCTTCTGTCCCTTAACGATGGACAAGAAGACCGAGGACGACAGGTCAAGCAGTGCGACTGGGCCACAGGGCAAGATTTTAAAAGAGTGCCTGCGACCAAATTTCCCGATTATCAGGGCGATGTCGACTTGGAGAACAGAATAGGTAGAATAGGTAGGATAGAAATGGACGGGACAGTGATGATCAATGCAAGCAGAACGGCCAGTCTCAAACATGCACATGGGTAGCGAATAGGGGAGCAACGGAAAAATGCAGATCATATGCACCGCTCCATGATTACTTTTGCTCCTTCATTCTTTGCACATGCTCGCACCCATCGAGCCAAGGAGACTGCAGTAGTGGTATGTACGTACGTATGTACCATGTATCATGTACCATGTACTACCTATGTACCTTGTGCTGTAGTCTGAATGTAGTAGTCCTAGTTCCTGATGATATGCATCCAATTGCCGAAGACCGTCGACCAAAACATGTCTAGGTAGCTTTGGGGCCACCAGGGCTACAGAACTACAGAGCTATAGCGCCAGGTACACCACTAATCAAGTACCCACCACTGGATTTCATGCGGGAGGCTGTTCGTGCGCTGTTTCTGACGATGATCTGATCCATCATGCAGCCTGTCAAGTCAATCCTCCGAGACCTAGACCCGCAAACGTTTCAATGCCTCCCGCCTAGCTGCATTCCAAGTCCCATGCGCCGCGCATATACTACCTACCTTAGATACCCAAGGTACCTCCTACTTATTCCCGTTTGACTCCTGAGTGCTTGGCCTCCCTGGCTTCATTGTGAAAAAATTCCCTCTGCCTCGTCTACCATCATCATCGTGAAAAACTGAACGTACATGCCCAATCTCAGGTTTGCTTCATCTCTCGTACCCTCTTCGCTTACGTTCAGGGGCTATGGAAACAAGTGCCTCGTTCGAGCCAAACGGACCGTCTGCGCTTGGTTGTCTCATTTCGCCAATTCTGTCAATGTGCAGGACGTTGAGGCTGAAGCGCCCACTTCGGTCTGCTGCTGCGCTGCACTGCCCTTCAGAGACTTGAATGGCGCGCTTATAATTTTCTCATGCAGGTTGTTCAGGCCCCCAAGAGATAAAAGTCATGACCTGTCATTTTCTTCCATGCTTATTTCCGAGCAGCCAACATACGGTATCTACGAATGGACTCGGCCCGACAGCATAGTGCCTGTCAGATGGACAAAGTGTCCCTCTCTGAGCTGGTCGATGCCATCTTCTCCCTCATCTCTCGAGGCTGCATTCTCTTTGACCCATCTCATCCTTGGACAATTTACACACGTTCAAGCTTCAAACCTAGCGAAAGCGTCAAGCATTGCGCGTCGGGGTAGGCTGTCGGAAAGCATTGACGTCTCGACCCCCGTGAACGATAGCTGGAGCTGCGTGGAACGCAACCCGGGATCGGAAACTTTCGATCCCCTCGAGCATTCTGCACCGCACGTCACGAATCACGCAACGACATCAACGTTTTAGGAAGGGTCTGCTGCGAATTCAGCCGTTCCGGATCCCCATCAGGCTACATCTTTCAACCGCACCAGACGATTGCCGCCCGAGGCACGAGCAGATCCACTTGCCTGCTTTTTGCATATCTACGGAGTACTGCAAGCCAGTCTGCGCATCCAATCAATCTTGTCGCCCTTTTGGGAACAAAAATGTCTACGAGGCAAAGTTTTGTGTGGACATGAGCTGGAATTCACGTTGCGGGATTTAGTGGAATGGTTTGATTATGATGACCACAAGGGAAAGTCAAACGCTTGATCCGGATGCTCGGAAAGATACTGCATCTACACCGCGAGTCTCGCCCCATGACGACTCGAGTCTCGATCGTCATGCTACCCTCCAGCGCCCTCGCAATCTGTGCCCTTCCAGATCACGACGAAGCTTTCTGTCGGTCCAGCCTTTCACCCGGCGCCTCAACTCGCTCCAAGATCCTAGCTATGCTCCTCTGCTTTGGAGCGGGTTTCTGAAAACCAATGCGTGGAGGGCTTAGTCCCTCAGATATATGAGCCTAGTAAAGTGAAGTACCTGCAGAATAAAAACGCAGTGTCATTAGTAACTCTCTCCACCTATCCTCATTTCTCCCCAGTTAAGCAATAAAGGGCATGAAAGATTCACATTCATAAGTTTATTGATGTTTCTGTAAACGCAAACTCACTCGCTTCCAATCCAGCATTTCCATTAGGATTTGCTCGCGTCCGTATTGAATGATGATGCGCCCGTTCAATGTTCCACATGCGGTGGTACGCCTGTGCTGTGATGCTGTACTGGGAAGGGAATATCTGGGTGCATGCTTGAGTGGCAATCGAGATCGGAGACCATCGGTCTTCTTATCGAGGGAAGGCGTGTGAAGATAGTCCCATTGACTAATGCTGTTATCAAGCTTCCACTCGCCTCCAATTCTACTTCGGAAGCGTGTCCCTTGAATATCAATTCCTTAGATAGATGTGCTAGTGTCGGGACGTAATCGTAAGTCCTGATGACTGCTGCGTTAAGCTTCTTCAATCACGTGAACCCGGCTGCTCTTCACTGTGTCTCTCTGTAAGAACGTCGTCTCTCTCCTTGCCACTCCTTTTTCGAACTTTCAATCCGCCCTCGCCGTTCAACGGCGTCTCCGCTCTCCGCGACGAGCTTTCTCTCAAACTCCCATCGCTGGCCTTGTTTTGCATACCAGAAGAGCTCCATATTCGGGAATTGCGGACATTGTAGTCAAGGGCTGAGTCTTTGTTACTGGGGTCGTAGTATCCATTGAAATCGCGAGAACTCCAGCTGGCCCGGTGCACGCGCGCTCCGAACGGAGCACTCGTGTATGGGCTATCGAGCTGAGAGCGCGTGCTATTTGCTCGGCTAGCTCGAGCAGTGACTGGGCGAGCAATAGAGACACGAGAGCCGAGGGGATCATGGACGCTTCCGATGTAGTCTTCATCTTCATCCTCGATCTTGGGTTCACGACGAACGGAAGTTACATTAAAGTAAGGTCCTTTGGGCTCTTCCGGAGGTGGTGGGGGAGGCAGGGGAACATCCGGCGCTGTCTTCTCCATGTGAGCAAAGTAGCGCTGGCGAATCTTTTCCAATTTCTGAGGTTTGAAGTTCTCGTGGTTGCGAGTAAGAGACATGTAGCTTGATATGGCGCCGATGACAATTGCAATCATCAATAAAATGGCCAGGACACCTTGTATGACAATGATCACAATACCAATGACAGTTGTTGTTATGCGTTGTAGGTTGAATCGAGCATCAAAGGCCGCGGAAAGAGCGACTGTGGCAACCTTGCTGAATCCAAGGAGATAAACCATCAGAGCATTGAGTCGGGCACCCTCAAAAGGTTTCGTCAGGACTATGACGACCAAGGCGATGATCTCCACCACAAGCAGGCCAAAGACTTGAGTCAATGGATGGCCAGCAGCACCTCCATAGAAGCACGCTCGGACAAATTCATATACCAACCAAACGGCAAAAAACCACCACCGTGTCCGCCGGAAGCGTGCAGCTAGCCAACCAAACCGCGTGGTATAGTCTTCGTCTTGGTGGACCCCGGCTCGCTGAGGGTCTTCATTGATGTAACGCATTCTCCTCCAAGGTACGGATCCGGCGGAGACCGTTATTTGCGGCTTTTCCGATCTATAACTCTCGAGCTTGAGCCCATACCATGGAACGGGACCGACTGCCTTAGTCTTTTCGAGGTGGACTCTATCCGGCACTGTTTCGTAGTGTCCCAACCGAAGGCGGTAGAAGCAAGCGTAACCAGCTATGCCCAACATGCCCACGAAGAAGACGACGAACACAAGAGCGGCAATGGCGGTGACGCCAGCGGAGCCTTTATAGGTGAACTCAAAGAGCGTCAGGAACATCATCATGAAAAAAGCAATGAACATCATGCGGAGGGCGCCTTGTGCAGTGTACAGAAGCCAATGAGCTCTAAAGTGTGCAAGTCTTTCCGTTTTGACAAGATTCGCCTTGCTTAATGCTTCAATGATCCATTTGAACGCAACCACCAAGGCAGTCATAAGGGCTATAAAGATCAGAAGCCAGAGGAAGCCAGTCATGAACGCGTTCGATGCTGGAATACCCTCTTCAGACAAAGTGCCTGCAAAGCCAGAAAAGTTGCCTGGAATGGGCAAACCTGGCTTGACAGGACTTCCGTACCAGGGTGAAGCGCTCGATGAATTCGAGGCGGCCCTTTTGGCAACATGATTTTCAAGCTCTCTGGTTCTTAGCATGTTCCATTGTTGATCGAGCGAGTCTAGGTATCGCTGGGAAAACTCGAGGCTCGCTCGCTTGTAAATTTGGGATATCGAATAGCCGCCACCAAGGTCGTTCGCTGAGGCCCCTGAACTTGCTGCTCCAACGATACTGGTGTTGCCCTTGTTGGAGCCAATGAGCTGGTTGATGCTGTTCTGCATTGGCTCGCTGTAAATCATTCCAGCGCTCCAGGCAAAATTGCTCCAGAAGGCCGCTAGCACACTTGGCCAATTCATTGACAAAGCTCCCGTGAAATAAATATGATGAAAAACGGCGAAGACGACGAATACCGACAGTGAGTGGGCGTAGTGAGTGCGCATTGTCGGTATGTGATCCCCATAGATTGCTGTGGCCAGGGATGCGACTATGGCCACAAGTGAAAAAATACCCAGCACGGTACCCACTGAGCTAGGGTGCGAGAAACTGGCTCCATTTGTAACCACTGCTGAATAACATCCTATCTCCGTCTCTGTAGAATTACCGAAGATACGTAGGATGGCCTGACCTTCAAAGTCTGGTATTCCCAGAGCGATTGCAGGGATTCCGGACACGTCCGACTGGTCGACAGGGATGATACCATCAGCAGAGATAGGGACGCTGCTGTTCATGGGACAAAGACTGCAACACTTTAGTGAAAGAAAGCGCAAGGCATTCGAAGTTTGCATACCTGTATATTTGGGCGTTGCAGGGGTTGAAGGTGAGGTCGAAGCGAGATTCTCCGTACGCGAAAACGCCAATGTACACTGCTAGAGTCAATGCAAGCCCGTCGGTCAATGGGGTGCAAAAACATACTCATGATACTCTCGTTGGCCACATTAGTATTCCCCTCCAGATGGAACAGCACCGTCATGTTATCCTGGTAGTACGCAGCATCGAAGCGCGTAACATTGATCAAGGAGCTGCCCAAGCAATCGCCGAAGTCCTGTGTATACAGCGCTGGCTTCCTGTCATCACGCAGATATATAGTCTCCCCAGCGCTGTTTGTAGTCTGTATCCAGAGATCGTCTTTGGTGAAGGTGAGGTCTATGAGCGAGAGGAATGAGACGACAAGAAGCAGGAGGGCCGACGATGACCGACTGCCCGAGGAAGAGTGCAGAAGGAGCATTTTGAAGTCGCAAAATTTGGAAGATTTGAGTCTTGAGGAGGGAGAAGAGGTATTGAAACGGATTTTCGCATCGATTTGGTTGAGTGAAGGTCAGCTAGCTATCGTGGTCCAATGCAATGCTGACGATTGAGGCCGAGTAAGGTATTCTTCGGCTCTCCCAATTCCCGAGACTCAGAGAAAGTGTGCAGTGTTAACGAGAGACGTGTTCATCCTTTGAGAATATGAGGAAGAGATGCCTGGAAACGAAGGCATGACGGTCAACATCAATCGAATTGGAATATCATAAGTGAACGAGTGTACCGGTTCAGAGGGAGAGTATCTTGAGTGAACTGACGTACCTGTAGTACCTGCTTTACCACTAAGGCATCATGCAAATGTAAGATACCTTACCTACTTCTGCCGCCGATGGTGCTTACCGTACTGGGAATAGTATGCTTTCATCTGCTCACCACGATAATACTCGGACTGTCCAGCAGTGTGACTGACTTGGTAGAACGAGGACACCAATAGTCCCCCCGTCCCTTCCACAGTCCCATAAATTTTCTACAGCCAGATGTCGCTTGATCTATTGGCATCCTCGCTCTCTCAAGTATCTCATTCCTGGACGGCACGAGTACTCTACTCGTCTCGCCGAAAAGTCTATCCTCTTGGCAGTCCGGTGCGGAAACACCCACCAATCACACCATCTCGTTTCGCCTCAATTCGACGCTTGAAACTTATTACGTATGAAGCTAGCCTTTTACGACTAGACTGCCAAGAGGATAGACTTTTCGGCGAGACGAGTAGAGTATTGTACATGGAGTAAGGTATCCATCGTTGAATAAGGTAAGACATGATGATTGAAATGAGATCTAAAGAAACACACCGTCCATGTCTTCCAAGTCCTGAATACGCTCGCGCTCGTGTCAACTAAGCATCGAGCTTTAATCGGTCTAAAAGTCCGTCTATCTTGCCAAGCAGTATCTGATAGTTGATTGCATCCCCCTCCAGCTCATCCCCCGCCATCTCCCCATCCAGGGTCCTGATGGTACCGTTGTTCATCGTCATCTTCTCCGATGAAAACTCCACATCGCCTCGTGCAGCGTCACCATTGGCCACATCGACGCCTTCATCCTCAGGCAGCTTTCCATCCGGGTTGGGCTCAACTTCTGTGGGAATTGTAGGCTCCTCTTCCATCATGTCTTCCAGACCAGAATCTTCGAAGCGTAGGCGGAAGCGCTCTGATAGATAATACCGGATGTCATCAAGTAGCTCGATAGTATCCGTTTCTTGTCTTCCTTTGATCCTGTTCGCGCTCTCTCGAACAAGGTCTGCGAAATCCTCCTCATCAATGTGAGATTCTAGTCTGTAGGCAAAATACCTGGCACCGAACTCTTCGAGTCTTGATACGCGTGTGAGCCAACCTGCGCGAACCACGTCGTAAATGTCTAAGTCTTCTTGCTCGGGGGATGAAGCGTCGGCAGGGCCCAATCTCACAGGAATTTGCGACATTGACCCGTTACCGAGAGTGCTAACTACCATTGCGGCCTTAAGTTTCAGCTTTTCGATTAAGAGGAGATCGGCAGCAAACAGAACGTCGATAGCGATATCTAGATGGAAATCGGTCTTCTCCGTGTAAAGAAACTTCAGAACAACCTCCAAGACTTCCGGTGAGCAATCTATGGGAATCGTCTGTAAATGCTCTGTGGTTTGTGCCTCCCGAAATGCCGAAGAGAACATCGTAAGGAAGTACTCTGACCGCAAGAGCATAGCCCGGTGAACAGGAAATAATGTGGATTTCCGAGGCTGTCGATTCCGAGACGGAGAACGCGATATCTGGTCTAGGGGGCCGATGGGGATGCTCTTCCTCTTCTCAGTCTCTTTTTTCTGGGGATTTTCCATCAAAGGAGGTTCGGTCTCAGAGGCATCTTCGGATTCATCCGCCCTCAGCAGCACATCTGCAAAAATTTCGTTGCTCCGATCCCATCTGACATTGTCAGCCTTAGCCATGTCGATGATAACCTTATGCTTCAGCACGTTGTTCGAGAACCAAGCCTCCAGCTGATTCCGGCCTTTCTCAACCTCATCTGTCCTCCGCTGTCTCGCAAGTCTGCGGTCACCGCTTTCAATGATACCATCCCAGAGAGTCATGATCTCTAATTGCCTGCTTATCTTGTCGATCCCTTCCAATACTTCGTCCTCGGAAAAACCCGTGCCGGGGCCACCGCCAACATCGTTGGGGATTTCGCCAAGGTATATGTACTTGATGGCTGTTCCAAAAGCTTGCGGGGGAATCGCCGAAGGTAGTTTCCATGACACTATGTCAGGTGCGACAGACAACTTCCTCGCGAAGTACGGAGACCTCGCAGATAAAACGAATTTGTGAAGATGGAATGACTCCTCAGCGGCGGCAACGAGGATGTCGGAGGTTTGGGGATGCTCTCTATTCAATAGGGAGCTTATGTGCGAGGCGAGAGGTTGCAGTGCATCCGTAGATTTCGAATAGTCATATGACAGCAATAGATTCCGTATTCGGTCATTAAGGGCATTATAGAGACATCTCTCTCCTTGGAACGTGTCTCGTTCGCAAAGAGCACCGGATTCGAGTAGCAGCTGGACAACCTCGAAATGACCGCAAAGACTGGCCTTGCCTTGAGGCGTTAGCAAGCAATGATTAGGGAGTCTGGGGGAGATCAAGATGTACTCATACCAGGATCAGAGGCGTGTAATCGAAGCGATCTCTCGCATTGATGTTGGCACCCTCTGTAATCATCTCCTGGCAAGTCTTCAGGTCTCCGCGACGACAAGCTTCACATAATTTGAAAAACGTTTCGCTGACATCGAGAGGGTTGTCTTCCTTGAGTTTGCCATCCTCGATCAGCTTCTTCTCTGCCTGAAGACTGGCTTCAATCTGGTCCTTTCTAAGTACCATAGTGATTTGAGCACTGCAATGATCTCTAGCTGCCCGGCAGCAAGTCAGTGGTAGCAACAGAAATGGAAATCTCTCATACAATCGAGCGCGAGTGTGGCGTCACACGTGCCAAGACTTCTAATCTTATCACCTTGTGACACGGGTGTTGCTCCTTGCGACGGACGAAGTAAACATGGGGATCTGCAAGGTACCATCAATCTACATTTCAACACCCATGAACGCCTGATATTAATACAAGGACTCTTCTACCATAACCATGACTTTAGTATCCAAGTAATCATATCACAGTTTATCCTGTCAACATTTGACGCATCAAGCTCACTCGCCATCGCCAGCATGGCGACCTCAATGGAGTCAGAGAAATATGAAGTACTGGAGACAATAGGTAAAGACTCGACGTTGGCCCGACAAATGTGGGATTACGGAACTGATAGTTCTTACAGGTCGAGGATCCTTTGGCATAATCAGAAAGGTCAAAAGAATATCAGACGGTCATGTAAGTTATTAGCTCAGAGACTCTAAAGACTTCACGGCTATTAAGAAACATCCTTTCCAGATCCTATGCCGGAAAGAGATTCAGTACATCAAAATGTCTCAGAAGGAGCGAGAACAGCTTCACGCCGAGTTCTCTATTCTCAACTCCCTAAAACACCCGAACATTGTAGGATACTACCACCGAGAGCACCTGAAACCGACACAGGAACTCTATCTGTACATGGAATATTGTGGAGGAGGTGATCTCAGCAAGGAGATTCTCAAACTCAAAGAAAAGAACCAGTACGCTGATGAGGAATACATTTGGAGTATATTCTCACAACTCGTCGCCGCTCTATACCGGTGCCATTATGGAGTCGATGCTCCGGAGGTCGGCAGGAACGCCATGGGACCAAGCGGTGCTCCGAAGCCATTGGGCTTGAAAGGAAAGAACCAAGTCATGATCTTGCACCGAGACCTAAAACCGGAAAACAGTCAGTTGCAGGAAACATTGGATGCGTAGCCTAACGCTGATTGTCGCAGTATTCCTCGGCGCAGACAACTCGGTCAAGCTTGGAGACTTCGGATTGTCGAAGCTGATGCAATCCCATGACTTCGCTTCGACATACGTCGGAACGCCATTCTACATGTCGCCTGAGATATGTGCTGCAGAACGATATACCCTTCACTCGGATATTTGGTCTCTTGGATGCGTGATGTACGAGCTGTGCGCGCGGACTCAACCTTTCAACGCCAAGACACATTTTAATCTAATACAGAAGATCAAAGAAGGTCGAGTAGATCCACTACCAAGCGTGTACTCTCTTGAGTTACAAAATGTTATTAAGAGCTGCTTGAACATCAATCCCCTAAAGCGACCTGACACTGCGAACCTGTTGAATCTTCCTGCTGTGCGATTAATGAGAAAGGAGAGGGAAGTAGTTGAACTAGGAAGATTGCTGAGGGTGAAAGAAGAACAGGCCACGCGAAAAGCTCAAGAGGCCGAGATCAAAGCTTTGAGCTTGAACGGAGAGAAGGAGAACATGAGGGCTGCGTTGGAATCGACAATACGTCGAGAATGGGAGGTGAAGGCTAGACTCGAAATCGACCGACAAGTCCAGATGGAGAAGGAGAAGCTCCATGAAATTTTCGAGATCGAGATCCGGTCGAGAGTCGACGCGGAAGTGCAATCACGGCTTAGATCGCAGCCAATTGGAAAAGAAGTCGGACCACCTACTCCACCGGACGTCCCATTTTCGTCCGTCAGTACAAACGCGGACTCCGATTTTCTGTCGTCGACGGACTTGAGCAGCCTCTCCATCGACTCATCCCCAGTTGTCCAGTCCAAAACACCACCTAAGAAGAGAACGCGAGCCGCACTATCTCGGGCTCGCACTGAATTTGACTCACCAATGGATGTACAGATGGTTGACCCTTCACCAATGTCGATCGCCTGCCTGTCCCTCTCACCCCGCCGTACAGCCGCAGCAAAAGCATCTGGGATACCCAATAGCAAGAATATCTTCGCTGCGGCCGCAGCCCAAAAGCACCGACTCGCGCCTCAAGCATTCTCACCCCGTTCCTCACTCATTGAAAACGAGGAAGATGCACTGCCTGACCTGCCTTCACCCACCCGGCCACCGTCGGGTCTACTTGATCCTTTCAAAGCTCCAGGCCGACCTGGTCTACTCCGCCAGAAGACTGCGCCAATGAATCGCCTTAGCGGGCGTCCTCACCCGACGCTTTTCCCCACAGCAGTATCTGATCGACCATCCCGAGCTCCATCAGCCCCGAGTCCCAAGCACTCGGGTTTCTCGCCTGTCCGCAAGGCACCGCCCAAACCAGCTATCAGCAGCACAGAGAAAGAAATGTTCAAAGCCGTCATACAGCGAAACCTGCTCGGGCAGAACGGAGGGGGAAGGACGTTGGTTGAGCTAGCACAGGCGAGGGCTGGAGGCCTCAGTCAGGCGCAGAAAATAGAGAAGGGAGTGGTAGAGGAGACCATGAGAGAGAATCTGAGAAGTAGTTGGGAGGTGCCAATTTGGGATCCAGAGAGAGATGAGATGCCAAGCCCATTTTTGGCCAGGGGTGGGAAAGGTTTACAAAGGCTGTGACGGTGATCCAATGGAGATGACGCAAATTGTGATCACGGGTGACTGCAAAGGGTAGATGGAGTTTCTTTGATGGGAGCATGACTGAAGACGACTGTCACTGAACGTTTGGAGGTCACAAGAACCTGATGGTTCCAGGAAATTCGCCCCTCCCGTTCCCGGCGCTTCTGGCACGTTCGCAAGTCTTCGCATTCTCATGCAAGTATGCGTTGAGTAAAGAGGTTCTTGGAAGTAGCTGAAACATTGGAAAGCTGCAATGTCGTCCTCTCCGGGATAAGTTGCATGAAAGACGCCAGAGCTGTGGGCAAAATCTTCACATGTCACGCAATTGGAGGTTACGACCTTGCACAAAAAATTAATTTCTTAGTCAAGATATTAGCGGACGAGCCATTGGGGTGATGCATGAATTGGCAATTTCTAGGATCCAGACCTCAAAAATATCAGATGCGGAAGGAATCTTGAGCGAAGTGTTTCAGTAAGGCCCGCAGTCGTGGCCCAAACTCTCGGCCGCGTTTCGTTTCTTTTCGTTGAGCGCCACGTCTTCAAAGATATGGGTTCAGGTCCCTAATGCCTTGGTTGGCAAAAGGGAGTGACCTCAAATGTGAGTACCGTAGTGACTCGCCCTGTTCCGCTATGCTTGCGGAAAACGCTGTGTACAGGCCCATTCGAAAGTTTCTCTGGGAGATCTCACTTCGGACAGATCTCGTCCAGTCAAGGTTCTTAATGATAAAAACGATGCGAGGCGGTCCGCTAACTTCAAATGAGAGATGCAAGGCTTGCCACATGAATATTTTGGACATTAGATTGTAGGAGCTCCAGAACTATTCGGACGAACCTGGGAAACCATTCAATGCTGTTCCTTTAGCAAACAAGCGTTGCACTGGATTCGACTCGCGACCAGACTTGTGGTCGCTGACCCTCGAGATGTTTGACAGCTTAGACTTGTATGACTGCAACGATGGCATATATGCGCCCTATTCTTGGCCGAACGGTGATTGATGTTGGATATCGCCTGTTGTGGACAGATTTAGAGTGACAGGTAATTGAGCCGGTAGATCAAACAGCCACTAGAATCTGACAGCGGCGCCGACCTTGACTCGCCACCAAGAAACATAGTTGCGTCTCGGATAGGCAGTGGGAATGAAGCAATTCGTCCGTGTGGAACGCTGGCGATCTTCAGGGTGGCAGGATTAAGTTTAGCTCTTGGACATTCAGGAGGAGAATTGGTTAGCGCGATGAGAAGGGATGAGGAGTGAGTGGCGGGTTACTCGAGCCTTTGGAGCTGTTAGCCTGTCCACAGATGAACCTTGTGGAGGATTGCAGTCGACGCAATTGATGTTGAGTTTGTACGAGTAGAGTACATGACCGAGTCGGCATTAACATGGTCCAATGTCCTCGGCCGAGCAGTCTATGAATAGCAACGCGGGCCTCTTTAGCTTTCAGGATCATCATTTACCTATTACGAGTGAAATTTCAAACCTTGCCCTCTACTTTACTACCTCTGGCCCTCTGCTTAGCAACCCTGATAAAATCAAAAATAATTAGCACTTTGTGATAGTAATAATAACAATAATCATACTCACAATCATAATTCTTTGATCATCGCAAGTGCGAAGGATGATGGTGGAAAGGTCATGACAGAAATTGACAGTAATAGCGGTCTCACAGGGTTACACATGTTCATCCCAATAATAGGCATCACCAGGCATCGTCAAGAGAGACGATCAAGCCGGCGCGGAGATTCCTCCTGCGTTAGCCGATCGTCAAAGGCTGCGTCAGAATCCATGTACCCCTCGTACCATGGCCCCTCTCTCAAACTTTTGCGTGATCCATGGCCAACACCTTTCCGACCTGTCAGGAAGTCACGAAGACCGCTCAGCTGCTTATCATGTCGCTGTGTTAATATGTGATCATGTATTACATGAAGCACGAGAGTCCGAGCCCTCGGGGCCCTCAGGGGTGGGGTTTTGGCCGACCTGCACCTAGTAGCGACTGCACGTTGGGCACTCTACTCGTACTCTACATTATGCTGGCGACATGCACCCCCCTGGAATCACATCTAGTTCTGTGTCCAGCCACCCTTCCCTTCAACCCATGCCTTTTGTCCTTTTGTGAAACACTCTGCCAATAGTAGAGTGCCTTGGTGGTTGCAAGAGCAAGCCTTGCGCCAGGCATTCATCATTATTTGAGTGACCAGAAACATACTGCGAATTCGTACCGTTGAAATTGTAAAACGTGAATGGTCTTTGGCCCGTAGTATTTGAGGATTCTGATCCTCCATGCATCATCCTAAACTATGGCAGCCTTGGAAATTGGGTGGAGCTTATGAAGAGAGAGTTGTCCATTCCCATTCTCCCAGTCAAAGTATTATTTTCCAACCGACCGGATGAACTAAAAGCTAGCATCCGCCGATTTCCTCTTGATAGCGAGCCCGCATCAATTAATTAATCACAGTGGTGCCAGCTCGCTCTTACTACATGCACAGATATTTCCTTTCCCTGATTCAACCACAGCAATAACTCTTTTTCTCTTCTTCTTCTTCTTCTTCTTCTTCTTCATTGCACTTCACTCGCTTATCTTTCGCAATCACAGACAGGAAACTCTGAGGCCAAGAAAAATACGTACGATTAAGTTTAAAATTTCACTTGGCGCGTTTTGACTTGACTCTGCAGACTTTTCCACCCGTTTGACCTTGATTCAATCCATTCTTTGGCATCAATCAGTCCATGCGACATCACAAAAGCATCACGCTCGTTACATAAGCCGTGAATCTCTCTCCGAAAGCGACCTCAGCCCCTGTCTTTTGGGCGCAATTTCAGAGTCAGCTCCAATGTTAGCCGCTCAGACGTAAGAGTTTGGGACAAGCTGGATCAAGGCTGCACTTGGAATCGAGCTTGTTTGGATAACTTGGACGATCCATCACTGCTGCTTCTTGCTCGTACCCACATTCAATATGGCACCGTCGCCTCCTCGATTGCGTATATTATCAGGTACTTTCAACCCCATTCACCACTACCTCTCCCCTTCATCGTGGCACGAAAGCTAAGACCATTTCTTGCAGTCGGCGGCAACCAAACGAGCGCTTTCCTTTCATGGAGGCTTCAAGCCACCAATGCCTGCGATGTAACGTTGGTCTGGAAGTCCGGGTACGAAGCGGTCGCCCAATACGGAATATCCTTCAAGTAAGCACAGCCCTCATTCAACCTACAATGATGGATAGTGCCTAAATCACCTTTGTACAGATCTAAGCTCTTTGGCAACGAAAGATTCAAACCACGCCACGGTAGGTCACGACCCACCATTATTTTTGTCTCCATGTCAAGTTGACCCGTCATAGTTGTCCGGAGTCCAGAAGATGCAGCGGGCAGAAAAGCAGCATTTGACTATGTCCTCCTTTGCGTCAAAGCATTACCCGATGTCTACGATCTAGCTGCTGTCATCGAATCCGTTGTTACTCCTCAGCACACGTGCATCCTTGTCAATACTACAAACACCCTCGGCGTTGAGTCGCATTTGGAGCAAAGATTTCCTACAAATGTCGTGCTTTCACTAGTATCAGGAGCTGAGATCACACAACTTGGTGCAAGCGAATTTGAACACATTGGGGCTACAGATGTATGGGTGGGCCCGGCGAATAAGAACGACGCTATTCCAGCAGCCATACAGAATGACATGGCCGAGGCTTTGGCTATGACATTGAGCACCGGCCTGGTGGACTGCAAGGTCTCCCCGAATATCCGGCAGCAACAGTACGAGCGTATGATAGGGTGAGTCAGCGAGAACGGATTCGGTTCAATCTTAGCTTACCCCCTCCAGGCCGATTGCATTCCACCCTCCAAGCGTTCTTTTCGAAATGCCCTCCCACGCCGACTTGCTCGAGAAAGTTGGCGTTCGGTCTATGATAGCAGATGTGATAGACGAACTTCTACAGGTCGCTACGTCTCAAGGCTGTCAATTTGACGCTGACTTCAAGGAGATCACAATGCGGAGAATGTCAGAGCCCTCAGACACCAACAGCATCATGTATCAAGATTTCACCGCGAAGAGGCCCATGGAAGTGGAGACTTACCTTGGTTCCCCTATCAAGCTTGCTCAAGAGACGGGTGTCCGAGTCCCACGCATTGAGACATTATACGCGCTGCTACACCACTGCAATATCGTCAACCAGCAGCGGCCCACTGTTCCTCCGCCGTCAGCGAATCCGCCACCTGGTGCTGCTCCACCCCCTCGATTATCCTCCGCCCCTCCCCGACCGCCGATGAACGGCAACATGAATGGTCCCATAAATGGCAACGGCATGCGTGGAGGAAGAACACCTTCAATGGGACCGCCAATGAGGCGAGGGCCGGGGCCGCCCACGATGAATGGATACCCGTCACGTCAGTCCAACGGCTACAATCCTCGAGGACCGCCACCCAATCAGATGTCTCGGCGGCCATCTTTCGAAGGCGATGACCTAGGAGAATTCAGTCATTTGGTTCTATATGATGACATACCGGAAGGAGGCATGATTCCTGGTTATGGCGGTGATATGGGTAATGGCACATCAAGTTCTTCGGAATTGGCAATACGGGAGCGAGAGCTCAACTTGCGGCAAAGAGAGCTGCAACTGAGGGAGCAAGAATACAGCATGCGTAAAGGATCTAGGAGACCAACACCTTCTCATAGAGGCGGCTTCGATGACGATGATGACGATGATGATGATTTCTTTGACCCAATGGCGATGCGTGCGCCGCCGCCCAACATTGATCCTGATAGTGTGGACATGATGAGTGTCACTTCTCGCAGGACGCGGAAAGCGCCTAGTCTGAGTCAAATCCGCCAAAACCCCGAAAGGTCGGTGGGAAGAGGTGCTGGCATGCGCCAAAGTCACAGCTTCGGACCTAGGCCAGGGATGAACAGAAATCGCGCTTCGGCGCAGTTGATGGCGAGCATGCCAACTATGCACGACAACCCCTTAGACAATCCATTGATGGGCTACTCATCCAATCGATATGCCAACGTCGACCGGAAAGTAATGGGGGAGGAATCGAGGACAAATTCTTTGACAGCTGCACGGTTGAATGAATTGCAAGGGGCAGGTAACAACGCTGGCATGAATGGCGCTTATCCAAGCCCGAGCTCAGGAATGCCTCGGCGGACAAGCCTTTCTCCTGGCAATCCGTTGAATGGGAGGAACATGGGTAGGCCGTCACCTCCAGAAGATGGATATATGGCACCAGGTGTAATGCATCCCCATGGCGGGCCATCGCCTCCAGGCATGATGCGTCAACCTGTGCCTAGGTATCCCCTTGGGCAGGGAAACGCTGTGGCGCCGCAACAAGTCGAGCAAGGCGCAGGGGTGAGCAACCAATACCCACTCAAAGGCCCCATACAAAAAAACGTACGTAGTCTGACTGGTAGTGCGAGCGCCAGCGCGGGGAGTGGCGATAGTGGTGCAAGTGCGCACATCGAATCCGACCCCTCGGCTCATAGCAGTCAGAGTAGCCTCGCACCTCGACAGGCTGCCCGTCTCCAAGGACACCCTTTCGGTGTCCAGTGAGAGGGTAGGTCCCCATCGCACACGGAAGATGCCGTCTCGTCATCGCTAAAGTCAGTCGGTCTTCCCAGCAGCGTCATTATACGTGTTTCGCCCTCACTTCTGAAGCTCCTTACCTCATCACCTTGGTTTTGAAGATACCTACATCCACTAGCATTGCATACAGTCCGCGGCCTTGCATCCTTTTGACTCACCTACAATAGACGACCAAGCATTAAGCAAGAGATAGTCATTTCAACCTAAGGGGGAAAGGCTGAGAGGGGTCCCGGTCGGATCGATCATCATCTGCCCGGTCCGCTTTCACTCGATCGTATATACGCATACGAATATGACCTCCTTAATATTGTGGGACTACCTAACATAATACTGCATTGGAGTCAGAGTTCGGAGCGTTTTCCTGTTTTCTTTTTGTGCTGCTCTCCCATGTCATCAAGCAGCAGCCGTGGGTGTGCATCTGAAAATCAGCATGAAAGGCGGAAAAGTGGGTATAGAGCGATCTTCTGGCAGCTATTGCTGCTCCTCGTGTATTAGCAGAACTGGCTTGGAAGAGCAGAGATAATGAATTTCTTTGCCCTTATGCTGTTTGCTTTCCCGACGACTGTAGTTTTGATAGTGACTCGTGAGTGTTCGATCTCGATCCACGAATCCATCTGCTTGTGGCTTCACCGTTTGAGCCTCGAGCTATGTGGATCAAAATGTGTACGCCTCACGTGACCTGTGGTCGCATCCCAAAGGTTCAAACCAAGCTTTATAACAACATTGCAACATCCTCAATATCCATTGGCGTCAAATCAACCATGTCGTTCTTGTTCATATAGGCCAACGATCGCTTCCTACAAGGCTTCCCTTACCCAGACTCCAGTCACCCAGCAGCCTTTCATAATGTCCGCCTCATCCCACCAGCCCTCAACGTCGTCTCTCCCCCATCCTTTTACTTCCGCCTCCGCTTCAACAATCAACCGCAACAGACAATACACACATCTACACGCGCAGTTGGCGCAATTGAACGCGCACCTAGCTGATATGGAGAATCTGGTCGGTATGACTGCGGTGCAAGCGGAGTATGTGAGGGGCTTGGGGGGGTGGTGGGGCAGTGGGTGAGTTGGCCGGTTCCCTTCTGGTGCTTGTGTCTGCGGGATAAGGTGAGTAGAAGAGGGTACAGTTGGCAGATTGGGTGAGAGTGGGGACATAAGAGCGGGACTATATGAAACTGTTCTTCGCATTTCTATGGATGCAGGTTGAGCATCTGGCTGACACTTTGTCTCTGCGTTCAGGTTCATGGCCGCCTCAAAGATTCTCGGCGAAGAAGCAGCAAACGCTGCTGGTGCTGGTGCTGGTACTGCAGCTGGAGAGAAGGAGAAAGGCAAGCAGAAGTGAGGCATGAAGCATACAAGCCTGGTACCACAGAAAGCGATCAGGGCAGTATAGAGGGCGACGCAAGTAGGGATATGTCCGGAGCAAATATGGTTTTGCCTGAGAACTACTGGGCTCTAATGAGTTGCTTCAAGGGTCTGGAATGACAAGCAGCCGAGGGACTGCTGTCGCCTAACTCAAGCCGTTCGAGGCAGTCTGGCCAGAGGCAGCGTGGTGTGTGACGCTGAAGCACGAGACAAGACACGAGACGTATGGTATCAGACTTCAGGGATTTCAGAGTGTCAGACGAAGCCTAGCTCTTCTACTCGTCGTGGTTCCCCCTCTAGAGAATGGTTAAAGGAGGCTCATTGTCATAATCATGTGAAGAAAGCTTAGGAATCTGAAGACTGTCTAGTCTCGTATCGCCTAAACGCCACGACGCCTCAATCAATTGCACGCTTTGCTCTAATTACAGCCTGAATCCATTCATACACCATCATCACTGTCAAACCGTCGTTGCCTACCCTCCCGCATGCCAATGAACCCGTGCTATGCTCAAGCCCATCTAGGACCGAAGCCAATCAAATCCAAATCCAGTCAGACCCAATTCCCAAGCGCACTTCTGACACCTCTGCCAAGGTTCGTCAGACGCGGTGATATCAGTTCAAAGCAAATGTCGTAGATAAACAAGAAACTGTGCAAGCAGCTGCGTGAAGGAACAAAGTGGGGATATATCAAAGTAGAAGCCACTCCAGCCATGTGATCACGCTCGAAACGGAGTAGTCTATCGAGCGATCATAGTATGTGTAATGTAGAGGCCAGGAGTATGTCCGGATGACATAGATCGAAGCCGAGTGTAGAGCGAATCCGATTGTAAAAGGTATATACGTGAACTTCCATAAATCTGTATCGAGTTGTTGCCGAGCATGTCTGATGATTGAGCCGACGGTCTAGAATTGCGAGACAGCATCTACGTTTCGAAAACGTAGATATAAAGATCCCTCGGGCAGTGTCCGAAGCTGGATATTGGGGCTTTGTTGGAGTAGAGCCTCACAGGCTCATCGTCAACCACTCCCACTCCTGAGTCCCGGTAGATGGGCCGCCGGCCATGATGCCCTGCTGTCCGCCTGTACCCATCATCCCTGTGCCAGGAATGCCACCCATACCAGCAGCAGCCGTTTGATGGGGCCCAATATCTTTTTTCTTTGATGAAGCAATTGGCCCCTTTCCACTAGTATCGTCCGCATCAGCCATCTCAGCTTCTTGGGCACCACCGCCTCTGCCGAACCCTTGTTTGGAGTGCCTCCTCTGGCGTTTTGGCACCACAGTCGGTGTCGGTCTGCCGGCAGCAATTGTGGTAGTCGGAGGAGCAGGCTTCGGTGGAGCGGCAGCGATAGGGGGAAGGCTACCCATACCTGCAGACGGCGCAGGGCCATAGCTCGTTGGGGTACTGCCAGCAGTTGATCCTGAATTTGTAGATCCGTAGGCTGAAGGTGGAGACGCCGAGTCAGTCTGGCCTTGCATCTTGCCAGAAGTAGGCGTCGTCGCAGGAGTTTGGTGGATCGAATTCTTGCGAGATGCTTTCTTGGACGAACGAGTGGATGAGTTGCCAATTGGAAGCTGGTTGCCGCTACCGCGGTTCCGCTTCTTAATGACATCTGTCTTCAGGGAAAGAGGGCGGACCACGCCGTGAAGTTTAAGAAACAGGCCACAAGCATTGCAAAGAGGATGACCTTCAGGATTTCGGCGCCATAAGGGAGTAGTCTGGGTAAAACAATTGGTGCAGGTCGTAGGTACCCCGTTGTTTTCGCCAGCTTTGGATGCTCCTGGACTGTTTGGACGGGACGGAGCTACGCTGCTGAAACCAGACTCAGGGGGGGAACTAGGCGAAGACTGAGGCCGAGCATGCATAGCCGCCTGCTGACCGAGATGGACAGCGTTGGGAGTGGAGCTCGTCCGTGGAATCTTCTGTCTTCTAGGGTCGTTGCTCCGGTTGCGAATGTCACTGACCGAGGCGGAAGATCCATGTGTCCGACTAATATGACCACCTTGCGTCCAGTCTTGTGGTGATGTCACCGTCTCTATGCCCCCTATTGTCACCTGCTTTTTGGGTGGGCCCCCTGGATATCTCGCCGCCATTGTGTTGAGCTGTCCACCTAAGTTGGCATCCCATGGAAGTCCATTGCTACGAAGATCGAGAGAAGGATCGTCCAGGGTTGAGAACTCTGTCTGCATCATCATAGACCCTTCGGGGAAAGTGCCTCCCTCATCGTCTTCGTTATCCGAATCTTCACCAAAGGAGAACGTGTTCTCATTACGTGGCATGCTCGTACCATGCGGTTGCGTATTTGAATACTCGGGGTGAAGGACTTGAGAAGGATTGACATGCTGCATGGAGAAAGCGGGGGCGGTAAAATTCGTAGCTGATGCAGAAGCAGCACTTGTGACGGCGTTGAACATAGCTTCGTTGGTGGGGTTGTATAGGTATTGAGGCTGCATTGAGGTGGACAGGGTAGAGGGCCGATTACTAGAGTAGGTCTGCATGGGTCGCTGGTGGCGCATATCGGCGTTCTGACGACCGAAATACAGATGCTCATTGTCATACAGCGGTTGCGGTGTAGATGTTGCGGACGGATGAGCAGACCCAGGCGGTGAGTAATACTCGGCAGAATTGATAGAGGAACCCACTGGCGTATTCTTGTATGCTGAAAACGGACCGTGGTTATTGTTTGGAGACGCAGCTGGCGAGAACGTAAAGTTCTGCTGGAAAGGACCGGCAGAGTGGAGTATAGGGTCGTCATTAAGATTGAAGGTATCAAGATTGAATGGGACGTGGGGATAGGTGTTGGCGTGCATGGGAAAGGGCTGCTGCGCTGTATGATCCAGGGAGTAATCACCAAGTCCAGCATCCCCGTCTGGGTCATTGGGTATCATGATACTATTAGTGGGGTTGACTTGGGGAGAAAACTCGGCAGGCCGCTTTCGAGACTGTACCCCTCATAGTCAGCAATCTTGAGCGCCAGAATGGTTTGCCACGGTGCAAACGATGTACCTTTGTTTCATCAATGCTCGTCTTCCTCACCCGCCGTTGTACATAATCGAATTCACGATCTCTTACTCGGTCTTGTGTAGGTGCTGATGGAGGTAATTCTGGATTTTGTTGATGCTGTACGTCCTTCTTCGTCTTGATCGGTATCGCTGAAGTGTTGATATTTGAGGGGGGGGAGGGAGATACGCCAGCAGGGGATGCGATTGACGTCGGAAATATGAAGTCGTCAATGTTCATGGCATCCGGATCCGGGGTATTCGAGGAGTCTACAGACTCGCGAAGCTTTGCAATTCCCGAAGGGGCGCTGGTGGGTTGTTGGCTTGCTCTACGAATGCGCTCGTAAGTTACAGTCTTTTGCGCAAAGGTGCGCTCGTCTGGTCTCAAACGTACCGTGCCTGCTCTCGTTCTTTGCGCTTCAAGTTCATGGCCATCATTCTCCAGGTGAGATTCTCCATTCGTTCTTGGTTTGGCAATTGAGACTTGGTCTTGCTATAAAGCTTCCATATTTGTGTTCCAAGCGGGTCCTTTTTCTGCATTTCATCAGGATCGCCCAGGTCGGCGCTGGAGGCGTCGTCGGTCCAATCTGAAAAGAAGCTCTCACAGAGGAGGTCTTTTCGGGTCTGCTTGTTTTCTGGGGAGATATCCAGTTTGTCTCGAGTTTGAGCGTAGGGAGGAGGGGCTGGAGGATGTTGGTTCTGCGATGGTTGTGCTTGCGCTGGTCTGGGTTGCCGGGATGATTGCGGGGTCGAGAGGGTGGAGGAGGAGAGGGCATTCGCGGGGAACTTTGTAACATGGTCGATGTCGAGGTCCTCGGTGGAGTGGGTGGCTGCATGTGCGGGTCCCCCACGAGTCATGTCTCCCGACCGGCCCATCAAGTACTGCTTGGACGCATCGCTGGCCTGGGTAGTCCGAGGCATAAAGACTGAGAGGATTGATTGTGTGGGTCAGTAGCAGTGCTGGAGAAATATTACGTTGGTAATGAAAGTTGAGTGCGAGACTGACGTTTCTCCACCTGCATACGATGCATCGAGGAGTAGAGCGATGATGTGTTATTGGGGTATGGTTGCAAGAATTGGATTACAATGGGTAATGATGGTTGGCCAGACGCGGGCTAAGGGTTGGATTTCAGCGGGGCTACTAAGTTGGTTCGGGGTAATAGTCGAGAGCTAGAGCACGAAATGCGTGAATGCGCAAGGTAGTTAGTTGCCCCTAGCGGCATTCACCTTGTTATTCTCTGAACTTCTGAAGCATTTGCAGCCCATGTTCGAGGAGAAGTACGGTAGTAATAGTAGTAGTGAATAGTAGTAGTAGAAATAGTAGTAGTAGTGGTGGTGGTAGTAGTAGTAGTAGTATTATTACAGGGCCTGGGCAAGTAAACAAGAATAATAGTAATCTTTTCCCCCCTGTTCTTACTAGTGCTTCATGCAAGGCCCTTAAGTTGATGGTATTATTTTAAATGTGGGGGTACTGCATCTCACAAGGACCCTGAAATCTTATCCCGCGGCATGGAGTTTCAAACTTTCAATGCTTGGAGACAACAAGAGAGAGAGAGAGAGAGAGAGAAAGAGAAAGAAAAAGAGGAAAAGAGAAAAAGAGAAAGAGACTCTTCAAAATAATACAATTCCCGAACAACCGAAGGAACCAAAATGGCGGGGAAATCTTGGTTGCATGTGCTGCTGCTGCTGCTGCTGGTTACGAGTTTGGGCGGAAGACCAGCCCTCACTCAAACAGCGCCGACTTTGACTTTTACTCTACTTTTGTCAACATGTCGTCTCCCCCAAATATGTTATATGTTAATAGCTTGGGCCAATAGATGTAGCTGTCCACAGCGATCACTGAGAATAATCCCCGCGAACAATCAATGAAAAGTAAAGACTCGGTTCTGTACCTTTTCGAATTATGCGGAACTTGACGACAGTGTGACGAAATTTCTGACACTTACCCCAGTTTGCGCCGCTTTCAACCTACCGAGGAAGTCTCAGACAATAATTACCTATCTAAAGCCAGCATCAAAGAAAGTTACAACAGCGCGCCTTTGTCAAGACTCGAGAGTCAAAAAGTGTTGTTCAGCCGTTTGGAGTTACTGGGTGCCTGAAAGGCGCTGACGTTTCGCTCGCGTCTGATGAATGGTTGAGGATAGCTGGTCATCTCAAATGTACCGCTGGTGCTGTTTATACTCATTCGCAGACGTTCTTATGCATGCACTCGGCACGTTTTCGTTGGATCATCTCAAGCCTTTCTTTCGGTCTGCGGACACCCAAGCGAAGGCTTATGCACTCGTTTGCCGGCCCGAATACTCATTGGTGTGGGATCGAAGGAAAGGAAAGAAAATAAAAGAAGTAAAAACCGAATGACAGCGGCTGTCAGCCACGGCCACTTGAATCCGTCCAATGAGTCCCCTCTTTTTCTCTTCATAAGTCACATCTAACGCACTTCTCGCTTCCAGAAAGTCGATGCGCTGCTGTCGCTCTGATCTTTTGTGGTATCGGAATTATTATTGCGAAACTAGAGATGTCAAGTGCAACCCCCACGCCGCTAACCATTGGTAAGGTTGGTATTTGGTAGGGCCATTCTAGCCTGGTGGCACTTTTCAGCCTACGTTAGCGTTTGGCGAAGTGTAGGAAATGGAACCCAGGATGAAGGAATAGATCGAGACGGATCGTAGAAGGAAAAACCAAAAAACCGACGATCAAAGTGGGACAAGTCAAGAATGTAGCGCTCTAGGGAAAGACAAGAATAGAGAGTGCGAGTGAGCCGTCCAGCTCAAATCAGTCCAGTCCGTCCCTAATAGTAAACCTCAAACCGGTGTGTTTTCAGAATTGGTTCAGCAGCCAGTCCATGGCGAGGAAGAACCAGGAACTGCCTTTCATCAGGGGCGTCGATGACTGCAAATTGGCTGCATTCTTCTGTCATCACTGCGGCGTTGACATTCAAGCTGTGATGATCGTCGTTGACTCCCAGCCAATCACTGCCGAGATGTGATGCGATGGTGTCGCCTGAGAAGGGGCGTGGACTATGCATGCCGGTCGAGTCCAAGGAATCACTGGGGACCGATGACCCTGGAGACGGGATCTGGGCGGAAGCAAGGACCATCGCTTGGTCAGTGGCCTTAGCTGTCTCTGTACTCTCAATGCTTGCGCCAGTCGGTGCAATTCGATTTGGAAGAGACGCACAGCGTCGAGGCCGGAATAGAGTATATTTGCTGCCTCTGTGTGAACACAGACCAGACAACGAACATGTGTCCGACGGAAAGAGTACATTGGCATTCAAAAATTGAGTGCTGAAGTAGCTGAGCAAATCCGATGAAGAAGAACTTGTGAAGGAGTCGTGGGGGACGTCTGCCTTTTTATAAAGAGTACGTGGAGCACGCCATGGGAAAAGATAAGATCTCGTGCTCGAGCGAATGGTTGATTCCTCGCTTGATAGCGAGAGGTGTGCATTGTTCCAAGGCCACCAGGGCCACCGGCAGACAGGCACAATGATGACAAGAACCAAGCGGATAGGCGCCCGAGCGGCCCTATCATCCCTAAATTTGTCGCCCATAGGCTTTTCCGCTCTTGGTATGCACTATCTAGATAACAAAAGCTGCAACGAGGCAAGATGAAAGCCTACTCCTGTAATTGCAAGCTAAATTATCTAACTTATAAAGTGCTCAATGCATCTCAACAAATTGATTGCTTGCAGGAGATAAGACTAGGCTGTGCTCCTTCCTTGTGCAAGCCTGTGCTTGCCGACTGTTGCTGGGGCCCGCCTCCTCCGCAAGTTCAATACATTTGGCAATGAATAGTCACATGATAAGTCTATCCATTGCCGTCGAGTGTCTTTCCTCGATCGATACCAAAGCAGATCATCATTTCATCCCTCAAATATCTTCTGTCCGAGGGCTGTTTGGCTTTGCGGATTTGAGAAGTACGGATCTGTTGATAGCATGCATTTAATCCCCTTCTGTATCAAGCTTTGTTGATTATCTTAACCCATTGCATGCGCCATTTGAATCAGTCAAGAGTGCTTTGCAAGAGCTCTCCCATCGAGGCGTCGTCCCATCCAGAATCCATGACTAATCCCTTCCTCCTTGTAGCCCCAACCCCACAACTAATAGAAACGTATACTTTTCTCCGCAGTACGCGAGAGGCAAAGCCCCTGTGATGTGCCCTGACGGACCAAAAGCTTCAGCTAAAGACGACTGAATGAGCATTCGAAAGCTAGTCCAAGCCTCAAATGTAGGGGACTTGATTCCTCGTCTGTAATACGGGGACACTGGAGCAACTGGAAAACATAATACAACCGAGGCAATGAAGGTCCAACGCCAAGGAAGCATACAAATTCCAGCATTAACCGTAAGGCCCCAAGACTTTTGCGTACATCATCATTACACACCACTTTTCATATCCAAATATCCATGACTTGAATCAGAGCGAAAGAAAAAGCGACCAACACTCGTGGCATCGTGTTTTGATTGTCATTAAGATGGAGACAACGCTCTAGGAAATGGTCGAAAACCACCGGATAACAATGGACGTATCTGTAATATCGCAGTCTTGGATGGGATCGGGGCGTAAAAGGATCTCATTCGCTCAATCAATCAACAAACACATTTATCAGGATTAGAGGTTGAGAAAGGGAGGAAACATGGAAACATGGCTACTTCCACATAATATCCTCTCCTCCTCATAATCCCACTCTCGCAGCGCTGGCAGAGCAGACTCTCGGGAGGCCCACAAAAGAGTGCCACACTACAATTGTCAAGAGAAACCCCAATTCTTCAGATAATCTCAGCATTGACATGCCCTTGGTACTTAGAATGAGTGAGCATGTGCTCAATCCTGAATTGTCCTCTACGCTTCTCCTGAAACCCGTGCAACTCCTCCTTCCAAAGATCATCAGCTTCAGACTTATTCGCATCGATGACGGCTATCTCAGTATCGTCGCCCTCGATCTCAAGAATTCCTGGAACTGATTGGTACCCAGGCGTTATATGTGACACGCCTAGGATCAAAATTACCCGGCCAAAACGCATTGCATTGCCCTCGATGATGAATGAACCGTTCCCGTGATATTGAATCTCACTCGTTGGGCTGCGGACCTCGATCTCTCCATTGAGGCTTATGCAATCAGGGACTTTGACGTGGCGGCACACGTTTGGTTGTCATGAGGGAGGTATGTCTTCACGACGAGCTGGAAGGTCCCCTCTTCTTCGCTCTCTAGCACGGGTTCCCGAACGTGTCTTACAGCTCGAAAGGTGGTCCCGATCAAGACGAACATGTCCAGAATTTGTGTGCATACGTCGCTCATTCTGATCTTTTGAGCCATTTTATGCCAAATTAAAATTTCAGAGTCAGCATGCCCGGTTCAAGAAGCAAAACAAGGGGAAGAAACTCTTTCTCTGCTTCCAGAAATGTCTCACGATTTGGGTTGAGGGAAAGGCATCGCTACGAAAGATACATACCAACGACCGCCTATGTGACCAGGAATTGTGACTCGAACAGGGTGGTCGTAATCCGGCGGCATGGGCTCATCATTCATGAATTGGGCACGATACATCATTTCTAGGATCCATGCCATACTGAAAGCTGACGCAAGTCTCATGCTTCCTTTCGCTTGGGTCATCTGCGCCGGAGAAGGTAATCCAGATCTATGACCCTCGATTAATTGCTTAGAGACGGCTGCAGCGAGAAGGACGTCTCGTAGAAGAGGCCCATTCGAATAGGCACAAATCACGGCTCCAGAGCCCCAATCGAAGTCTTTTGACCGCTTGACCTTGTTGAGTCACTTCCGACGATTACCGTCGCAGGCAACAACCACTGAAATGCATTTGTTCGAAATTGTTCCCCAAGCCATACATAAATATCTATCTTGAGTTTGCCTCCTTCAACATCCAGCGGATGGGTCTCCCATATGAGATGAGGGACAGCACTTTCAAATCGGATACTCGTTAGCGACTGCTATCCAGACCCGGGTGTCTTCCCCGTATTTACGGACGTAATGATACTCATTGGGAGTGATCATTCGAGTGGTGAACAATTGTGTTAGCATTGGCTCCCCTTCTGGTGGAGCTTTTCAGTCAGTGTTTGCTCTTTGTGTTCGGCATATGGAATAACGGCCCAAAAATTACATCATGATTCCCGTTCAGACGACGAAGTTTGGGACTAGGGCAGACTTACTGAGAGGGTACTCCCCGGCCAACCTGACTAAATCAGAGGATCGAGGAACCCCATTGCCAGGGCTGAACTGATCAACTTCATCAATCGATAGAAGACTGAGATTCTTAGCCGCTGGAGAATATTTTCATTGATGCTTCTGTTTCAGGCGTTCTATGTAGGCCCTTTCGTACTGTAAGCTGCGTACCTCAAGGGAGTACTTTTCACACAGCTTCTGATATTCGATTTGGATTCCTCTTTATGGCTATTCGCGTCAGGTTTTTCTCCGTCTTGGTTCTTCTCGTCCGTGGCGTATGCGCTGTTGTGCTTTGCGTTCTTCTTAACGTTAGAGTCGAGCCTCTGTTCATGTTCCTATTTGTTGCTTGTCCTTATTGAGGTTTTCATTCTTTTTGTCCTCCAGGTCCCCCTCTGTTTTCCGTTCTTGTATGTTTGCCAGCCAATTCTCGTTGTCCTTGACCCAATCCTCAGAAGCATCCCCACGCAGAATCCGGACCCAACCCAGATTTTGAAGGCTTGTAGACCCGAAGAACATGACGAAACTAGAGAATAAAAAGACCCTTTTGCTTCCAAAACACAGCTTGTGACGCGGGTGATAGATAGATCCGAAGTCTATGAAGAGGCTTTTTCTTCCGAAACATGGATCCTAGGTCAAACTTGATAGCACGTAAAGGGAAAGACAGCTCCAATACGCACATACAACCCGTATGTCCATCCTATTGGATGATCTCCTGGCCGCCGAAGATGAAAGTCCTTTTCGCGGCTGGTGATATCTCAGAAGTTTACAAGGTCACGGGTTTGGATCTTCTATCTGAGCCCCTGTCTCTCGTCTTCGGCTTTCTCCTCGGACTCTTCCTCCTCCTCATCTGCAACTGTCTTAGCGAACGACAATAGCTTATGGTTGCGCGTGTTTCCATAACGCGCGTACGGGTAAGCCCAGATTTCCCGTCATCCCTGTTGCGGGAGCCTATGAAAGGTTGATGGGCGCAGCTCCAGTCAAGCTCGTTCGATGTCTTAAGCTGTAGAACCTGCAGGGTGCTGTAGGTGAACACGATATGGCTTGGGGACCATGGCAATGAACAAAAAGCGGGCCGGATTTCAAAGAATGACATCAATCGCAGAATAGAGCTGTTTCTTTCACTTTGGAAAGGATATTAAGCAGGAAAGGAGCAGGCATGGCTCCCACGAGTGTGATGTGATTCCTATCAAGTACATAGCGCACGGAGAGGAACCAACCAAACTTCCGGGGCCCGAATGACAAGGTTTTGCTGAAGGGACCAGGACTATAGGCTTCGAGTACATCTACCAGAGCCAGCTCCTACCAGTTCACAACGACTGGATATCATCGCGAAAAACTACCTCTCGGTTCCTCTAGGACGAGTAATTTGATACCAACAAATTTATGAGGTGTAAAAACAGTCGCCTTGAAATGCTGGTAAGGTAGATAACACCTGGCGCTCTGCCAGACAAAGCGGCAGTTGTACGAGATAAAGCCTCAACATCGAGCAAGAGAGGGAAAACTTCTATTGGAACGAACTCCGTCCAATTTACTTTCCCAAACAATGGGGAACATACTCGGAATATTATTCATGTGTATGAAGAAGAAATGAGGGATCAGAATTGCCCTTTTTCGAAAGTCGGACTCTCGGACGGAACATCCTCGCTTCCGAGTTGTCTTGGCTCACACTCTGTTCACCCTCGTTCAACCCTCGACCAATCATTGATTTTCTCAAGCGCAGAATATCAGTCCAGCTTTCCTTACCTACTTCATGATACTTTCATACTGGTTTCTCGGACAGTTACGAAGTTTACCAAGTCTCTGAGCCAATTTTTGGCCATCTGAAAGTCGCCCACCAAGCAGGACGCAGACACCATCTCGTCAATTCGCATTCCTCCAAAAACCACAATTATGGATCAAGCAAAGCTAGCAAAGATGCAGCAGTCTGTGCGGATTGGTGAGCAATGATATTATCCAATCTTGCTCTGTATTATCGGCTTCCATGGCTTCCCAAACCCGGTTGAAGTGGAGCTATCGCTGACAAGCATGATCTTTAGGGTAAGCAGAATTCCTCCGCCTCCAGGCCGCCTGAATAAAAAAATCAATGCGGCTCTACATTGGGCTTTCGGTCACTCGACTTGGCTGACATAATCTTCCCACCTACAGAGGCAAGGGTACGCCTCGAAGGAAAGTGAAGAAAGTCCACAAGTCGTCCGGCACAGACGACAAGAAGCTACAAACGTCCTTAAAAAAACTCAACGTGCAGCCCATTCAAGCGATCGAGGAGGTCAACATGTTCAAAGAAGATGGCAATGTGATCCACTTTGCTGCTCCTAAAGGTACATTCAATTCCCAAACCCCATCTCCGTTTCTCCTCCCTACCATTGCCATTTCCTTCTTCCTTCGACCTCCTGTCACACATGCTCTCCAATTACACCCCTCGACTGACACGTCTTCAAACAGTCCACGCATCCGTCCCTTCGAATACCTTTGCCATCTATGGTGCCGGAGAGGACAAAGAACTCACCGAGCTCGTCCCCGGTATCTTGAACCAGCTTGGCCCAGATAGCCTTGCATCTTTACGCAAATTAGCTGAGAGCTACCAGAGCTTACAGAAGAAAGATGGAGGGGAAGGAGGAAAAGCGGAGGATGAAGACGACGATGACATCCCAGAATTGGTAGAGGGAGAGAACTTCGAGAGCAAAGTTGAATGAGCGGGACTCGGAAGGACTCGGGAGAATATGAGGAAAGACGAGATCGAGCAAGAGCAAAGTAAGTCCAATTATTTACAGGATAGTCCGGAGGACAGGAGTAAGTGATATTTGCCTAAAGCGCGGCACTTGCCCATAGTCTCATGAGTGAGAGCTGGTACATGGTTTTCGCTAAAAGACGCTCTGGCCGTCAACTTCATGACATGGTGCCAAAAAAGCACCTGCTTTTCCCACGGAATGGTTCCTTGCCTATTAAAGACTGCCTTCTCGAAGACGCATCAACGTTCTCTGTGTAGCTCGAAGACTATGTGATACTTGGCCATTCGTGTGTGAATGACCGGGATTGAACGCTCCCATCTTTGTCGCAACTTGAGTGAAAAGAGGCACTGCTTGAGCAATAATGTCCATTCGACCCTTTTTCGATATAGTACGAGGTCAAGGTTGGTTCATTCATTGATAAGGCCCGCAGAGCTAAGGCCAAACCGGGGTCTCGAGCCAAAGGCCATGCCCCAGAAAAATAGAAAACAGTTAACCGTAGCAGAATATTAAGGAGCGGGGTTCTTAATAGTAAGGTAGCCACCTCAACGATTCGGCCACCTCAACGATTTATTTCGATTATTTTTCCTTCTTACATTTTCATCACATCACATCAATTATAATAAATTAATAATATTAAGTCATTAAAACCCGTATTCAATAATGTTTAAATCATTTATTAATTAATTTTAAAGCGTATATCGCTTAAATTGCGCGTGAAAATAATGTTAAAAAAAAAAGATCATAAAAACGATATACGAAATATAATTCAAAATCAAGTCGATTAATAGTAAATAAAACTTTGATAAACGATATAAAAGTTACTTTTTGCGAATATATCGAAATTTTAAATACGTTCGATTTATTAATAAGATTTATTACATTTTAAAAAATCGCAAATTTTTTATTTTTTAAAATCGAAATCGATTATATAATAAAAAATTATTATGTTATACGATTTATTAAAAAATATTCAAAATTTTATAAACGAAAATAGAAATTATTAATTATAATTAAAAAGACGCGCATAATATTATAAGCGTATTTTACATTTTTAATAAAATTAATTTTTCTTTAATATCACATTTTTTTAACATTACTCGATTAAGCTTAACGTATTTTAATAAAGATATTTATTTTTATATAAATGTTTTTTTATATATACTTATTTTCTTTTTACTTGATTATCTTATTTAATATATTTATAAAACTTAATTTTATATCGATTTTAATATTATAATTAAGTTATCACACTTATTTTATTCGAATTAATAAACGAATTTAAAAAAACTTGTTGATAAAGACTTTAGCAAAAAATTAAATTAAGTTATCGTATTTTTAAATAAGTTTATTATATAAATAATTCGTTATAAAAAATATTAAATATAATAACGTAACGATTTCGTTAATTAATAAGCGAAAAATAAATAAAAATATTAAATTATTTATACGATTAGCGAATTAGAAAAAATTTATTATTTATTATTTAAATATTTTAAGTTAAAACAATATCGATTATATCGTTTAAAAAATTATTATTAAAGATATTTAAATCTTTTACGATATTATCATCGAATAAGAAATCACGATTTTATAATCTTTTAAAGTTTATCTTTTTTATTTCGTATTATTAAGTTTTCTCGTACGTAATCGACGACGATATAATAAATTTTTTTTATATAAAAAACGAAATTAAAAGAACGTTATTTAAATAATATATTATTTTAATAAAATTTTAATAAATAAATAAAGAATTAAATAATACTCTTTATTATTTTTTATATATTAAATTAAATTTTTATATTATATAAAAATCGTTAAATATATTAAATAAAAATGTTAAAATTCTTCTTTGCTACAATACTTTTTAACATTACATTTTTTAAAATATTAAAAAAAAAAAAAAAAAAATTTCTTTTTCTTTTTTATTATATTTTTTATATAACTTTTATCGAAATAAAAAAAACAAATTATATTTAAAATTTATTGAATAAAATTAAATCACGTCGTATTTTAATTATATTTAAAAATCTTTCTTAATAATATGATAAATCTAATTTATAATATATTTATATTAATAAATAATTATTATATTAAGCACAAATTGCATTTAAAAGGTTTTTTAATATATATTAAAAAATATATAATGAATATTATATGTGAGTTAATTAAGTGTGTAAAAAATACGAAAAAATCGTGTTTTTAAGCTTATTCGCCAAGATAATATAAAAATATAACTAATTTTAAAGCTAATTTTAAAGCTGATCTTATATACATTACGGGCTGATTTTAAAATAAATCTTATATACGTTATATAAAAAACTAATTTTCAACATTCTTTTATAGCGTTAAAAGATAACGTATATAATTATTTTAACATTTTTATATAATAATAAGTCAAGGTTTATAAATTAAATTCATGATATTTAAGATAAATGAAAATGAAACGAATTTAAGTAACGTCGATTAAGCGAACTTTATTTGCTTTTTTATGCGTATATAATCTACTTTTATTGTTATATAAAAAGCATTTACTTAATAATTTTATTTTTAATACATTTGATCAAATAACTCAATTGCTTTTTTAATAAATCGTTTAAAATCATAATAAATAAACCGATTTTGTTAATAACTCGATTTAAGATTATATATAATTAATTATAAGCGAAGATTTTCGATTATAAACATAAATCGATTTGTTATAAAAATGAATTTTACGATTTATTAATCGTTATATTAAAGATTAAACGAATTGAATATTGAATGCGTCGAAAAAATATATATAAATTATTCGAATCGAGCGGAGTAAAAAATATGCGTAATATATAATAACGTTTATCATTATATTCGTTTTTAAGAATACGATAATCGAATATCTTAAATTCAATATATTTGATTTATAAACGTATTTTATTATATAAATTTTATAATTGTTATAAATTTCTTAATAATATTATCACATAATTTTTTTTCAATTTTAAATAATAAAATAATAAAGAAATTAATTTAAAAACGTTTATTAATTCGATAAATAAAAAAAAGTTATCTTCTTTATTAACGATTTAATCACGATTAATATATATCGTTTTAATTTTAAAAAAATTGTTAAAAATTTGATTATTAAATTAAATAACGTTTTTATTAAAAATGCAAAAAATCGTTTTAAAAATGTAAAAGTTAAATGCTCGATATAAATTTAAATCGCGATAAATAACATTAATCAAGTTTGTGATAATGTTATTTAATAATTAATCGATAAATTAATCGATAATTTTTTATTCTTTTATATTTATTAAAATTTCATTATTTATATTTAAAAGATTATTTGCGAATACTTTTATATCAATACGATTTTATTTAATTAAATTTGAATTACGAAATTTTATATTTTTCGTGAATTTAAGAATTTAAATGTGATTTTATAAATATGAGATTTTTAAAATAAATGTAACGATACGCTCTGATTTAACGTCTTTAATAATTAATAAAATTTAACAAAAGTCGTCGCAAAAGTATATGATTATGCTACGAGCAAAGGTCTTCTTGAGAATATATAACTTGAATTATTCTCAGCTAAAGAATTTGCTTGTTAAGACATATGCATTGTTAAGTCGTTTACTTGACGATTCTTTAGCCTTGACAATTTTTAACAAGATATCGAAAACAAAGAAAATGTCAACGTTTTCGTTAATTATGCAAGCAAAATAATTAATCAAAGTTATATTACGTAAGTAAAAGTTTTTTCTCGTCAATGTTTTTATATTTCGATAATTCTATCACTTTTTCGCAATATTATAATTTCTAAATTCGAAGTCGAAATTGTAATTGTAATTTTTAAAGTTGACGTTTTAGCGACTCGAAGCGGAGTTGAAATTTTCACGATTATAACGATTTAATAAAAACTTGATATTATACTCGATGTTAAAATAAATAAATTAACGATTTTAATAAAAAGTTTTTGACGAAATATCTATTTATTAAACGGGTTTATTTTTTTGAATCTTTTATTACGTGAAACTTTTAATATAACGAAAATCGACGCATGTTTTTTATAATCGACGATAAAATTCAATGCATTTTGTAAATTTTTAACGTTTCTTTATTTATTATACTCAAAATCATATTTTTTTTATTTAATAAAATATTTTATAATTTGATTTCGTCTCTTAATAATAACACGTTTATTTAATAATTTATCAACGATTTATGATTTATAATTGTTAATATCGTTTTCGACGAAGATTGATAATAATTTATCAGATCGAGATTGTGATCGAATATAAAAATCTTTTCGAAAGTTTGTGTCAAAAAATAAGATCTGAATTATATATTCATGATGTGTATATAATATGTATTTTTAATTTATGTGTTTATTTCGCAGATATGTGCGATGTTAAGTCGGCTAACGACGGTTAAGGTCGGTTAATGATAAAAGTCTTAACGTATTATGATAGTTTAAAACTTTTTTTAATTGTGTTATCGTAAAAACGAGATACACGTTTCAAATAATTAATATATTTAAATAATAAATAAATCGTCTTATTTTATCAAAGACCTTAAATGAATTTACGAATTATAAATCGTATTTTTTTTCAATTAAAATCGTAATAAAAATATTATATTCGCGATAAAAACGTAATAAAGCAAAATCGTCTTTGCGAAAAAATTGTGATTGATAACGTTTATTATAATGAAATTTGAAATTCATTTAAATAAAAATAATAACATTCGTAATTTTTAAATGAGCGATTTTTTTCGATAATAATTGTTTTTCATAAACGTTGAAATTCAAAAATTGATTAAGCGAAAATTCGAGCGCAATTTTATTTAACGCGCGTTTTAAAGATATTAAAATAACGTTATTATAAATTGCTTGAATAATAAAAATAATAATAAATCAAACATTAACATTTTTGAGCGTAAATATTCAAAATTTTAAAATTATTTTAACAATTTGATTAATTCGCTTATTCGAATTATTCGTTTAAAAATAATACGTTATAAAATATAACAATTTAATATTTAATTGTTCGAAAAACGTTTTTCATAATTCGTTTAAAAATTTGCGATCTCGATTTGATATAATTTATTTTGATAAATCTTAATCGATTTTTTATAAACGACGTAATAATCGAAAAACTCAATTTTTGATAATAAAAATGCTTTTATTAAGAATCAAGATAATTTTTCGCGAGAATTTGTTAATAATAAATATGATAACATCGTAACCTTTTGTTAATTTTGATAATGTTAAAATGAAATCGATGATTAAAATATAATACGATATCGACGATGAAAAAATGAATTGTAAAAATTCGTGCGATAAATGTTTAAATGTTTAATATAATTAATATTGAGAATAATATCGAATGTATTTATAAAGCAATTTAATAAAATCGCGTATATATTATTAATAAGAAATGTTTTCGTAACATTTCGCGAAGTCGACGTGATTAAATTAATTGAAATGAATCACCTCGAAAAAGATTTATATATATAAAAAAAAAACGCATAAACGATTTGAAATGTAAATATGATCGTTAATAAAAGCATCGATTTTTCAAATGAGATCGTTATTATCACGAATAAAGAATAATAAAACGACATTTTCGTCGATTTTCTCGTTAATATTAAAGATCTTAATTATCTTAAATTATATAAAATCTTTTTAATAATTATTTAAAAATTATTATCGTAATTTTGAATTTAATTTTATGAGAGAGATAATAATATAAACGTAATCGTGTAAGATATCAAATTCGTTAATATTATCGCGATTTCGAGTTATTACTTAATTAATAATGAGATTTAAAAATCTCGATAAAATATTAAAAACGATGTGCTCTTTATCAAATTTATGACGAAATTCGATTTTTCGAAATCGTTGAATATATTTCGAAATTTGAATTAAATGTAAGTTTAATTTAATAATCGAAGACGTTAATAATAACGTTTATTTAACGATTTTAAAAGCGAAATTATAATTTATATATATCACGATTTTAAAAACGAATTCGATTATATGTTTGATTTTTCGTAACATTCACATTATATTAATAATTTCAAATTTCGTTAATGAATATTTGATTTCGATATTTTTAAATAAACGATTTAAAAATAAAATTAATTGAACTTGAAAGCGCTTTAAATAATTTTCGATAAATTTTTTTTTAATATGATAAATTATTATATTAAATTCGAATTTATTAACATTTAAATTCACGTAAAATATTATTTTATTATTAAAATATATCAAAAATAATGGCGTCGATAAAGCTTTTTATAATTTTTGAAACGTTATTGTTTTTGTTTTGATAAGCGTATAAAGAATCGAGCGAAATGCGAAATTCTTTTATTTTTATTCGAATCTTAACGAAATAATTAATATTATAATTTTTCGATCTTGAAAAGACTTTATTATGATAATATAATTAATAATATAATCTTTTAATCACTCTATCATTTTTAAATAAATCTTTAATTTAATAAAGATTTCTGAAAACGAAAATTTAACGATTATTTACAATTTGTCTTTAATCGTTTATAATTTCAATAAATCGATTTTTTATTCGAATAATTAAATCGAAGAATAATCGAGAAAAGTTTTATTAAAATTAATTAAAATTCTTAATTTGACGAAGAGATTAAGGATTTATCGTAAATGATTAAGATGCTTTATTAAGATTCTCGAATATATAACAACATCGTTAACGTATACTCGTGCAAATTTTCGAAGTTTTCGAAATAATTTATTTATCTGCTTTTATACGTAAATCGACGAATTTTTATAATTTATAATTGTTATGTTGAAAATTTCTTGATCGCGATGATTTATCATAATAAGTTTATAACGATTATTTAAATATATTCGTTATTGATAAAAAAAGTTTACGCAATCGATAACGCTGAGAAAACGATAATTTTTCATTGAGATTATTAAATTTAATTGAAAAGATAAAGAATAAACGTTCGTTTGAATAACGATATTTAAATCTCGAATGTTGATAATAACTCATTTTTTTCGAGAATCATTAAACATAATTTTATATACGATAAAAATTGAGAAATTGAATAAAGTTGTTTCGTTAATTCAATTTAATTTATTTTGATTATATAATTTATCAAAGATTTTATCGATGATGATTTTATTTTCGATATTAAAAGAATACATTTTTATTATCTTAAAAACTTGTTTTTTTCAATCAAATTTTAATGAAATGCGCATTTATTCTTATTTTGATAATTTAATAAATTCGCCTTTTTGTTATAAAATAAAAAACTCGTTAATTAAGTTTTTGATCGGCGAATTATTATCATAAATTATGACTTCGTTAAATAAAATAATATTAATAACAAAAATAATAATAATTATTTTCGAAATTAAAGAATTTATGAAAATAAAAATTTTCGATATAATTAACATCGTGAATATTTCGAACGTCGTTATTAATATAAACATAATGATGATTTTTATAATTGTAAAAATGAACGTAATAAACGATATTTATATTAAAAGTATTATTATCGTAATTAGCATAATAATAATGAATATCGTGACAAATTTATTAAAAACTCGCTTAATTTAACTTTTTTGATATTAATATTTGAATTAACGATTAATAAGCTCGATAATGTTTTTTTATTTATTAATAATATGATAATAATTATCGAAATCGATTTTCTATATAATATCGAAACGAATTTTTTTAAATATTTTGACAATTTGATTTAAATCATTTTTTATTAACATTATTATTATTGATGCGTCGACGAGATATATATAAAAAATCAAATTTATTTGTTTTAACTTAAAGAAGAAATCACGATTTGATAAAGAAATTAAATGATGCATTGATATTTATATTTGCGAATGAGGTGAAATTATAATAAATTATTTCATATACATAAAATGCGTGACGATATGATTTACTTTAATATAAACTTTTATTAATATTAAAACTTAATAATTATTAATTGAAGCAATCGATTGAGAAACAAGAATATCGATTTCTTTTAACATTATAATATTTATATTAATGAAAATGTTTGTTTTAAAATCGTCGACGATGTGAATTTTTTTTGATAACGTTATAATAGTGATATTTTTGTTAAAGAAATAAAAAGACGTGATTACGTATTTCGACGATTAATGTTTATTAAATTTTATCTCTCGTATTATAATAAAATTAATTATGCTTTTAATTAATAAATTAAGATTAAATTTAACAAATTAAACACGATTTATTAACGTCACGAAATATTTTATATTAAAACATTTTATTTCAATCTTTTTATCAAATAATAATTTAAGCTCGATCATCGTATAATAATAATTGTAAAAAACATATTCCGTATTAACTTTTCGAACAAAGTCAACAAATGATTTAATAATCTTTTTCTTTTTGTTAATAAAAATTTCGTATTCAAACTTAATAATGTGCGCGAAACGAAATATTTTAATATCGTTTCTAATAATGCTTGCGAAAGAAATTTTTGAAATAATAAAAACTTTATTTTTATTTTTGATAATGCTCGCGAAAGGAATTTTTGAAATAATAAGAATTTTATTTTTAATTTTGATAATGCTCGCGGAAATTTTTTTGAGATAATAAAAACTTCATTTTTAATTTTGATAACGAAAATGTCATTCTCGTTTTTGATATTAAAAAAAAAAAAATTCTCGATAAAGAGATATATCTCGATAATAAAAAAAATCGCTTTTTTGATTAACGAATAATTTAAATATATGAATTTCGTAATACGATGATTTATATTTAAATTAATAAAATAATAATGAAATTCGTTTTTAAATAAAAAGATATCGTGATAATAACGATATTAATAATTGATTATTAAAGCAAAAATTTTATCAACAATAACGATAAATAAATGTTTTACGACTTTTGCGAAATATTTCTCGATCTCATTTTTTTAACATAAATGATAATAATTTAAATCTTCGTTAACATAATAATTTTCATTTTCTTAATGAAAATTCTCATTTTGTGAAATGAAATTAAATTTGACGTTATTATTCGACGATGTTAATGTTTTTTTCTCATTAATTTAATAAACAATCTTTTATTATTATAAAAGTTTGTTATAATTAAAGAAATTAACGTTTGATTTATTTAAAAGTTTTACGTTATTGTTTTTATAGCAAGGATTTTGTTAATTCGAAAATTGAATTATTCAATTTGACGAGTTTGTGTTTTCTTTCGTAATTTGTAAAAATAATCGAATAATTAATAATGTAAAATTTGTTTATCGAGAACCTAAAATTTTTTGCTATTAATAAGATTGATAAAGTGATTAATTAACAAAATTGTTTTTATAATTGTTATATCTCGACGAAAATTCTTAATAAAATTATTGTTAATAATACGATAAAAAAAAAACGATGATTTAAAAAATTCATTTTGACGAAAATTATTACTTATGTATTGATCAAATTGTTTTGATAACGTTAACGTCTTTTTGTCGATATAAAATTGTTAATTATAATTTTATTATCGTATTATTTCATATCAAATATTTAATTTGATATTTAATTAATTAAAAAATTAATTCAACGTAATCGAGAATGTCGATTCGAAAATATCTCGTCGGAATTTTAACGAGAAATTGTTTTATATTATTATCAATTAATTATAAATGAAAATAAATTTTATTGTTTTTATATGTCTTAAAATGCTTTAAACGTAAAAACGTAACGATTTATTATTTTTAACATCATTTATAATAAACCGCTCGATTTATAAATGTTATACGATAATAACAATTCGCTCTTTAAAACGCTTTATTAAAAAATCAAATCAAATTTTTAAAAAAGTTATTTTCAATAACATCTTTTCGAAATTAATGAATTCAATTAAATATTAAACAAAAACTTCGTCACGAAAGCATATTAATAAAACTTTTCGAATATTGTTATTATCTTTGATAATAACGATATTTATTAAACGATTTATAAAAGCATAAACGTTTTTATAAAAAATGTAACGATTTGAATTAATAATAAGTTTTTCGTTTTTAAAAGCAAGGTCGAAAAATTCGATATCGTCGAATTTCAATTATGATAAAGAATCATTTTCGTTATTAACATTATCGTTTTTTGATAAATTCGAATTTTTCGTCGAATTAAAAGGTTTTTATTATGAAGTATTATTATGAATATATTAAGTGATAATAATTATAATAGCGATTATTATAATAATTTATATTTGAAAGTCGTTTAAATTTATTCGATTAATAGAATTAATAAAATAAGAGTATATTATTTCGTTAACGAATGTTATTTTTATTATCAAATCGTTATTTTTGATAAGATTTAAAATCGACGATTTAAAAGAAATAATTATCGATGAATTATTAAAGATAATATTTATTAATGATGAATTTTATAATCGACGTAATGTTCGAGTATTTTATTCAAATTTCGTTAAAATAACACGTAAAAAAAGTTTATTAATTATTTAATCGAATAATTAATTGCGAGCTTTCATTAATTTAAATCTCGATTTGATACGATTATTTATTGACGAGATTTTTTTATTAATTTGAGGCGATCGAAATTTTTTGATAATGATGTATTTAAATAATTGTCGAATATTTTCGTTAAATAAATTCATATAAACATAACCGCTATTGAGAAATTCGTATAATTAAAAAATTAACATTAATGTTTCGCGAGTAATTGAATTGATAGCAGAAAATGAGAAAGTTATTTTAAATGTTACGATGTTAACGAATATCGAGATTTATTAACGATCGTGAGAGTAAAAAAGATAAAGATTGTTGAAAAAATTGTTATAAAAAAGATGAGAACTTTTTAAATAAAAAACATTTATTTCACATTGCTTGACAAAATGATAAAATCGACGATTTGAAATTCGAAATTCGAAAAATAATAGCAAATTCGAAAAGGAATTCGAAAAACGCTCTTTTAATAAGATAATAAAATCGACGATTCGAAATTCGAAATTCGAAAAATAATAACAAGCTCGGAAAAGGACTCGAAAAACGCTTCTCGATTATTGAAAAAAGAAATTAACGACGTTATTACGTCGACGATTAAGAAAGTATTATTAAAAGAATAATTGTTTCGAAAATGTTTAAAAACGATTTCGAAAGTTATAATGATAACGAAGCGAAAGAATTATCGAGCGAAGAATTGATAAATTTGATATTAAAGACTGATGTTTATTGAGAAAAAATAAATTAATTATCGAAATCTTGATGCTCGTTTAATAAAAAAATGATGTTGATAAAACGATTTCGATGTTGTTATTATTTGTTACGAGCAAAGATCTTTTTGAAAATATATGATTTAAATTATTCTCAATTAAAGAATCTGCTTGTTAAGATATATGCATTATTAAATCGCTTGCTTGACGACCCTTTAACCTTGATAATTTTTAACAAATTATGTTATTAAACGATTTGAGATTTTTGCGAATATCTTAAAATATATAATTAATAATCTCGATGTTATAATGATTTTATATCGAAATTTCGTTTTAAAAAATTAATTTAATTATATATAATAATTCGATTAAATCGAATTCATTTGTGATATCGTAAAAAAATTAAATAATAATATTTAGAAAAATCTTGAAGCGAAAATGAGCGATATAATCTTTTTAAAAAAGAATGAAAACGATGTTTAAAGAAGTTATAACAATTGTTATTTTAAAGGTTTCGCGTATTTTTCGTAAAACGATGTTTTAAAACATAATTTTATTAATATTTTTATAATCGTTTAAAAAGAAAAAATGATTATTAAAAAGAGATATCGCGTTTTAAATAGCGTTTGCAATTATCGTTTAATTATTATTAAAATTCGTTCACATTTGCTCTTAAATGTTTATTTAATAAAAACGTTTTTTGTATAAAAGGCGATTGCGCTCGTTATTGTTACGGATATAGTGTGCTTTAGTAGAATCTTGCCGTCTTGGCGGGGTCCACGCTCTTTTGGTTTAGTGGTTAGCGATAAGGCACGCTTTCCCTAACAAATGGTAGCAACATCGGTTCGACTCCGGGTGTGATCGGTCAGTCAAGATAGGTCATTCGCCGCTGCACTCGGGTTTGGTAGGGACTCATAACCCCTGTGCTTTCCCTAGCTGCACACCAGGTCTGCGAGTGGCTTACGGGCGCGTCGCACCCGGGGGGTTCCTATATACGAGTGCGTGTGCAGGCCAGCGCATGGGGGCATGCGCCATTTTTCGAAGTGTGCAATTGTTACGGATATAGTGTGCTTTAGTAGAATCTTGCCGTCTTGGCGGGGTCCACGCTCTTTTGGTCTAGTGGTTAGCGATAAGGCACGCTTTCCCTAACAGTTATTATAATGTTACTTATAATTATATTACATTTTTAATAAATTAAAATCGTTAATTAAATTAATATTTTTTATAAAATTGAATATTTTTTTAAACGAATTTAAATTAAATAAGAATAAAAGTTTTCGATAATAATTTATTTCGTTTATATATCGTTTAATAAAGCGAAATCTTAATAATAAATTTAAAAAATATATATATAATCGTTAAAAAGTTTGAATAAAAAAATATGTTAATAACAATAAAAAATAAAAGAAATTGCGAATAAATAAAAGAAAAATACGCTTAACGAAATCACTTTTAATGAAAAAAAAAAGAAACATCACATTAAAAAAAGTGATAATGTTTTATTATAATAAATAACGCGATAATTTTCTTTTTTCGCAATTAAGACACTTTTACACATTAATTAAATTGAATTATATATTTCGTTTTATATTTATTTTACAAATTAAACGATTTATTAAATTCACAATTGAATAAAATTATTATAAAAAAAAATTGTAAAAAGCGTTCGCTTTTTTAAACATTTATTTTCTTTAAAATATTATTTTATTCGACGTTATTATATATAAGACTTTTTGTTATATAAACGACATAATAATTTGAAAAAATGTTATCGTTTATCGTTTATAGATTTTTATAAAATAAGAAATTTGATACGTTTAAAAAAAGAAAACGTAAATAATAAAATTCGTTTACGTTGAAATTAATATAAT
>WOGZ01000586.1:0-13297 GCA_009733775.1 Alectoria sarmentosa
TTATAAACATTCGAATTTCAAAAACGAGATTCGAAACTCGCGATGTTCAAAGCCGGGTAAAAAGGGTGAAAATCGAAAATCTGAAAACGACTATGTCCTTTTGAACATATCCGTCACGGTGTCACATAGAAAAAATTCCACTTTTTGACGAAAAATCGTTTTCTGACAAATTTATTTTCAGTTCACCTAATACACATCAAAAATCGATCGACATATAATCGGTGAATATATGTGAGAGTTTATTTTCCGATTAAACGAAATATTTCGAACTGCATATGCACATATATATATATATACGATCGACTGCAAAACTCGTGAGAGTCGTTTCAAGATATTAATGCTTGATAATAATGATTAATAACGTGCATGCGAACGATATATAACAACGATGTTCATAATAATAATGACGATAATAACGTTTAAGAAAACGTCTAAGAGCATAGATATAATGATCCTAAAAACATAAACATGATAATTTCAAGAAACATAAATATGATGATCTTATAAGAATATTTAAGACATTTGACGAAAAAAACGGCGATAGCGATCTTTTAAATAACGGCGTTGATCTCAAATTTGAATCGAATATAAAAATAAATCTTCCGAAAAGAGGTTCGCAAAGATTGTCATTATAATTATAATAACAATAAATCAATTTCTGATATGATGATAATATAACGAAGTTTTGACACGCCAAAACTAATATTGAGGTTCTGCGAATGATTCCGATTTCGATCGATCATTCGATCGATCATTCGAAATATGAAAATCAATGAAATCGTTTTTTTGGAGCTGAGGGCGTTGAATAATAATAACAAGACGATTTAAATAATTTTAAATGAATGATGTGAGATTGCTTTCACTTTAAGGGCATCGCGAAAAATAATAAATTTATCGAAACATAAAATCTTGATAAAATCATTAATTATTTATTTGTTAATAAAAACATATTAAACATTCACAATATTATTATTGATTTTCTTATATATAAAATGATGAGCGATATTAATATGTTTAATGCGAATATGAAATTGAGCGTTCTTTGCGAAAGCGATTGCGTCTTAATTATCTTTAAAAATCACGATAATCTTAAAATTCAAATCGTTAAATCGTAAAAATTGATTAAAAAGATTTTTCAATCAAATAATTTCCTTAATAATTTACGTTTGATCGATATATTTTATCTCATAAATGAATAATGTTATAATAATTTGACGCTTACTTAATTAATTAATAATGTCATTATTCAAATTAAATAAATAATCGAAAATGAACCTTCGAATTGAATTTTTAATTCAATCAAAATTAATATAATCAAATAAATTCTTTAAAGAGCTTTTATACACGAATTCGTAATGCATCGTATTTTTAAAATATCGAAAGATTCAAATAATCATATTTTAATGCGTTGAAATAAGATTAATTGAATATTAATTGATTAAAAAGATAATATAAACGATATTGAGACGAATTTTCAATATAACGTATATGAGAGAGCTTATAACGAATTAATATTTTTTATAAAGCTTTTTAAAAATCACATAACTCTTTTCGACGAACGTCAATCTACGATTGATTTCGAATAATATATTAACAAAAATGAGATTTCAACATTTGAAGTGATTGAAAAAACGTGTAATATACGCTTTTTATTTTAAACGAATAATGTCATTATGACGATTTCTTTTGACGATTATGCTCAAATAAAAGACGTATAATTCTAAATCTAATATGTAAAACTTGACATTTAAGACATTTTTAATTCATTTAATAACGACTTTATTGCGATTTATGATCAAAACATTATCAACATAAAACGTTATAATAATCTTTTTTTTGAGATTCATAAACACATTATCATTCGATTCGATGAAATTAAGATCGAATTCTTTTATATAAATTAAAAAATGTTAATATTAGATTTTAAAAGATTGTTTCAAGTTATAAAGGGTTTTATTTAATTTATAAATCTTGATATTATCTTTGTTAAAGTCGTCAAATTATTACACATAAATGTTCTTTTAAACATCGCTATAAAAAAAAACGATTTTGACGTTTATTTATTTCACGTTTTAATTTATAATCGCCGCAAGCGCAAAGATCGTTTTATAATTTATAAACTTTATCATTAACGCGAAAATGTTATAATAATCACGACTCTTTTATTATTTAAATTTTTAAATAATTTAATATATCTTATAACGAATGATTTTTCTCTCGAAATCTCGCTTTATGATATAAATTCAACGATCTCGAAAAATATGAGCCTTTAAAAACGTTTAAATAAGACATTAAATGTTATTGTTTATAAAAGACTTATATTCATCTCGCATATCAATTTTTCAATTCATATAAAATAAATTATTAAAGATCGTTTATTTATAGATTATAAATTTGAAAATGTTAAATTTATTAATATAATTCGCAAAAAGAATAAAGATAACGAAAACTCTCATCAAAAAATTAAACGATAAATTATAAAGATTCGAAATAATGAGATTTTTATGATCATCAAATATTTTTTGAATAATTTTATATTCGAAATGTTTTCGCATAATTCTTATTTTAATAAATTTTAAAGACATTAACGAAGAAAAAGCAATAATAGATTTAACGATTGATATAACAAGTTTAATAAATATTATAAACACACGCATTGCAATAACGATAAAATGAGATTTTTGAAAACGATTAACGATTAATAATGAAATATCCGTTGACGATAATCGATTCGATTTAATTGAAATCACAGATTCAACGTCTAATAATATAATAATACGTTATTTATTCAATGCCTCTTTCATAACGAATATTAATATGAAAAAACGTTAACATTTATTTAAAAACTTATGAGTCTCAATTTTTTTTTCGGGATTCACGAAATGTAAATGTTTTTTAACAAAATGCATATCGTTAATGCGAATAATCTTTTTTTTGATTAAATTATAAAAGCGAAAAATGAATTCGTTTTCGTAATTTAAAAGAATACATTTTTTATTTTTATTTATAAATTTTTTTTAAATACGTCTTAAAGCGTAAATGATAAAATTTATGATTCGCAAATGAAAAAAAATAAATTTGCGATGATAAAAGGTTTCGAAAAATATAATGATGATTTTAATGTTAAAAAAACGCATCGTTAAATAATTAATTATGATTATTATTTTAAATTAAAAGAATTTGTTAAAATTGAAATTTAACAAAATTAAATAAATCTTATTTATTAAAATTTGATTAAATCGCTCGACGATTTCATTCATTTCGAAATTATCTACGATAATAAATTTTTATTTGATATTCGCCTAAACGAGACACTCAAAAAAAACCTTATTAATATATTCGTTTTCATTATCGAGACGAATGCGATAAATTCGATAATCACGAAATTTTAAATAAATCTTAAAACGTAAAAATATGATGAAGATTTCACTTTTATAACGAATTTAATAAACCTTAAAATAATAAATAAAATCGTCTTTAAACGTTATAAAATATTTATAATCATTAAAATTAATAAAAATCAAAAATTCAACAAAATCGTTATAAATAAATTCGTTCAATAAAATATCAAACGCGATGAGCGAATTATGAAAAATAACCTTTTAACGACTCATCACACAACATTCGCAAATGTATTTCTCGATAATGTTTTTAAAAAAATTCACATTCACAACGATATTGAAAAACTTATTAAAGTTTTATTGATTTAAATAACTTATGCGAACATATTATAATTAATGAATCGAATTCGAAAAAACGTTATAAGCGATCAAAGCATTGTTATTTTCTTATAAATTTAAAAAAAACAAATCGCGATTTCGCGTATCGATTAATGTTATATTGCCCTGAATTAAAGCATAATCTTTTTTATAAAAAACGATTTCAATATCGACATTTAAAAACTTTTTAATCGATAAAAAATTGACGTTTATATCAAACATATGCAAGACATTAAGAATCGTTAAAATAACGCGTTTATTATTAACATTATAATCAAAATTAATAATATCATAAACAAAAGACTGAACTTTGACGTCTTTAATGTCTTTGATAAATCGAAATTGAATCTTAATATAAATGATAAATATCGAATAATCGATAAAAAATGATGAATGCAATTAAAATTTATCATAATTCGAATATCGAAATTCATAAAATTGACGAACGATAAACGTTTGTTTAAATTCGAATTCGTTATCAAATTAATAAGATTTTCATTTTTATTTTAATCTGCTTGATTGATTGCATTCAAAATGTTAAAATTATTCGAAATGAGATTTAAATAACTTTGATCGTTTAATTCATCGAAAAATGTCATATGAATATGAAAATAATCGTTCTTTTTTAAAATATACATTATATTAACGTTGAAATAATCATTTTCCTCTAAAACGAAAACGTTAAATAACGCTTCTTTAATGCGTTTGCGCTTGACATTTAAAACATTAATATTCACATAAATGATATCGATTTACATTTTTTTTTTTTTTTTTTATTCATTTATAAACTTTTTAGACTTTAAATGAGAAAACTTGATTTAACATTTAATAAAAAAATGTTTAAATTTACGATTAACGATCTTATAAAAAGTATAAATTTCGCGATTAATAAAATCAAAATCGTTAAAATCGTTTTTAATGAATTATTTATTTTTATTATTACGATGAGCGAGTATAATAACATTATTCTTTTTGATTACGAATATATAACGCTCTTCATTCATTGCGTCGTGAATAATCAAATTGAATTTAATTATCTTTAAATCATAAAATATATAAATTTAAATATAAATTATTATAAAGACATCGTAAACTTCATCGAATTTTATAAAAAAAAATTAAATGAGATAAAACTTCGACAATAATAATGAATTATTCAAATCAACGATTTCGACATTGATTTTGCGAAAATTCTTTTTATATTGACGAACGTCTTTTTCGAAATTAATGTTGATATTATATAATTAACATATAAATTCGATATAAAATTCAAAGCCCATAAGTTTATAATAAATATCGATAACGTTTAATATAATTTGAGGATTTTCATTATGTTTTTTAATAAATTAACAATCAACGTAATTAAAACGTTAACGAATGATCACGCAAACTTTAAACTTAATAATGTTAATAAAAAATTAAAGATTATTTAATATTAATCAATCGTTGATATTTTCGTTTTATTTGATATATTCGATAATGAATTTCAAAATGATAATGAAAATCAAAAAAAAATTATCTTCATTATTCGTAAAGACATTTTCAATAACATCTTAAACGTTAAATTCAATTATCGATATCAAAAAAGATAAATAAAGAAATGTAAAAAATTGATAATGATAATGAAAATAATGAAAACGAGAATTCTTTTATCACGATTAAAAACGAATCGAAAAAGTCGTTTTAAAGATTACCGCTTTGAAAAAACGTCGAAACAAATGAATCTGATAACGATTCAAAAAACGATTCGAATGTTTTAAAAAAAATTGATAAATGAGACCGTTTGCCTTTAGCGCGTAAATCAAAGATTTCGATATCGCTTAAAACGTCAAATGATTTTTCGTTAATTTTAAAATCGTTATCGCATAACGATAATGTGAAAAAATAAAATAAATGCTCTGTCACTCTTCGTCAGAATCGTTTAAATTTTTATCAATATCAATTAATTATTATCGTTATGTTTCAAGGTTTTATAATAACAATGAAAAGTGTTTATGCGAAAATTAACGATAAATTTGAACGATAATATTATAATAAAATGATGTTAATAATACGAAGGATTTGACTTTAAATTTAATAATAAAAATTAAATTCGATTGAAATTATATTGAATACAATTGTAAATGTGTAAACTTTTTTAAAAAATTCGTATCCTTTTTATATTATTTAATCAAAAATTCAAATTCAAAATATCCGCTTCAACGACTATCATCGTGAAATTAAAATTAATCAAATTTTATAATCACGATAATAAAATATTATTAATAATAAATAAAGAATTCGATAATAAAACCTCAACCTTTTTTTTTAAAAAGTTTTTGAAATCAAAACGTCAACTTTGACACATAAAGTTTATTATTTTTGATTTCAAATAAACTTTTAAACGTTTAAATGATAATAAAATTAATTCTAAATTGTTTTAAATGATAATCAAATTAATAATAATGTTAATATTCAATCATTCAATCTGTCTTATTAATTCGATACATTATTGAAAATGCAAATCATTAATTTAATGAAATGTTATAAAAATAAAAACGTATTCTCCTCTATTTAATGTGTTTCACGTAAAAAAATTAACAATATTATAAAAACCTTATCATAATTCGATCGCACGATCGCAAATTGTATGCGACTTCGATTAAAAATGAATAATTTCGACTCGCCGAGAATTAAAAGACTCTCAACCTCCGAATTTCGAATTATGATCATTTAAATTAAAGATCATCTTGTAAATAAAAATTATTTATTTTAAAAAGATTGATTAAATAAAGATCTTTATAACTGATTGTTTCATTGCGATAAACATAAAATGTTTGAAAACAATTATAATCATAATGATAAATAAATAAGTTATGCTTATAACGATCGCCGAGCAAATTCAAACTTATAATTTATAAAAATATGATGTAAAACATTTAGTTGTATTACTTTAAGAGTGCTATGAAGGAAAATGCGATCTATGTTATAAACGCATGCGCCCGTGTCACGTAACCTATCACGTGACCTGAATTTCGACAAAAAACAATACATTATTTATCAATTTATGCGTTCGTGATAATTTTATCGATTTAAACATTAATAATTATTTAATAAATATCAATTCGAATAATCTTTTAATTTTATTTCATTTAATAAAATCGATTATTTTTAATGATTATATATATATCGAAAACGAAATTTTGAAACAATTTATCGTAATGAAAAAAACGATTAAACTTGATAAAACGAATTTATATAAAATATTTATAAAAAATCAACTTAATAAACTTGAAGAGATAAAAAAAAAAATTTATAAAAAAAATTAATGTGATTCGTGTTGAGCCTCCTCGATCATTAATTTATAAAACGAAATTATTATTATTATCTCGATTAATAAAAAGATTTTCATCAAATGAAACATTTACAATAAATATGTTATTATATCATAATTATTCGTTAAATGAAAAAATAAAAAAATAACGTAATGATATATAAACGAAATGTTAATATGAAACATTATATTTATCGCGATTTTAAATCTTAATCAAAACGTCCCTCGCCTCGAGCATATTCAATAAATTATTTATATTATTCTTTTAAATAATAACGATTTCATTTAAAATAAAACAATTATAAATGTTTAAATTATAATATTAAAGGTTTTCATATAATAATTTATAATTTCATATAATTAAATCAATTTTTAATTTTTTAAACATCGTTTTAAAGATAATAATATAAAAATTGATGCTTTAAAAAAAATTTCGATATAAAACTTATTTGATGTTATCATAATAATCATATTTAATATAATTAATATAAAAAACGCGATCGAGAGAAAATCATATCGTGTTATAAATTATTTTTAAATGTTATTTATAATGTAAATTTAATCAAAAATCGATTTTTCGATTTTTAAAGATTTTAAAATAAATATATAAATAATGATCGCGTTTTACATTTTACACGTAAATGAAATAATTAAATGATTAATAATGATTTATTATGAAATTATCGAGACGGCGTTATTATATTAAACGTTATAAACGCGATATTTTTTACACTTATCGATCAAAATCATAATATTAAATTTCAAAAAATGCAAAATGTTATTAATATCACGCTTATTGAGATTAATGAAATCATTTATATTTATTTCAATTTTATAATGTTTTTTATTTTCATTTTAATCGTTATATTAATCGTCGTTTTATAAAACGTTTATTTCAAATATAACGATTTTAATCTTATCGTTATTATAATATTATTCAAATGTTTCGTTTATAAATAACGTCGCATTATATCGATCGTAAATCTAATTCATAAAATCGAGATTATGTTATAAAGATTTTATAATATATGAATAACGCGCAATGTAATTTGTTAATTTTATTAAAAATTGAATAAATTGAATAAATTGAAAAGCTTTTAAAAAAGGGTTGAAAGGCGCGTTATCAAAAAAGTCGATATTAAAAAAGTTTATTAATAAATCTCGTAATAGAGGATCTTTAATATCGATTGAAACATTTTTCGATTGTTTAAAAATGTAAAATACGCGTGATTGAGCGAAAAAAAAGATAAAGAATAAGATAAAAAAGAAAAACGCGTTTTAAAAAGACGAAAATCGATTAATTTGAAAAAAAGACGGTTATGAGAGCGAAAAATCTATTCGAAATCTTTTTAAAGATCTTTTTACGCGTTTATGAATAATAATAAATGATCGTTGATTTCTTATTCGATCTCGATTATTAATAATAATAAATTTCGCGAAAGATTATTTAAAGAGATTAATAAAGGTTTCAAAAGAGAGATAAAGAGGATATACGTGTTTTAAATGTTTAATAATGTTTAAGCGAGAGATATTAATGTTAAATATATTTATATTAATAATGAATTGATAAATTAATAAAAGAATAACGATTATACGCGTTTTCGTTGGTAAATAAATGAATTAAAAAAAAATTGATCGCGTCGAGCAGGTTTAATACGATTTTAAAATCAATATTTGAATATTTATTCACTTAATAAATAATAAATCGAATTTCATAATTTTTACATTATTAAATAACGCAAAACGAATTTTATAATTCACGAAATTTTGAAAATAATTTATGTTTAAGGGGGTAAGAAGCATAAGTTGTAAGATTTTTATATATAAATTTTGATAAGAACGCTCGGGAGGTTTAAAAGTCGCTATTCGAGCGTTAATCGAAAAGCGTAATGATTTCAGATTTATGATTGGCTTCATATATAAATTCAAGGTTTCTTAATTTAGTCTTACACTATTTCTTTATATAATAGAGATGATATTTCGATCGAAGAGATTTATAAATATTTTAAAATCTTCGTTAAAATATAAAATGGAAAAATCTTTATCGAAAATTTGAAAGATCATTTTAATTAAAATACGAAATATGATAAATGTGTGATTTAAAAAAAAATTGTTTATCAAGAGACGAACATTGATTGTAAATGTATATATAATAACGTTATTTAAATATGCGTTTAGATTTTTATAAATGTTATTTAGTAATATCAAATTCGAATTGAAAATGAAATATTATCGTTTTATTTGAGATAATAAAGTGAAAAAAATGATATAAGATTTATATTTATGTTATTTAAGAAATAAAAGCGATATTAATAATTGCGATTTAAATAATATCATTAAGATTAATATCGTGTTTTAAATAACGAGATTGATAAAATATTCGAAAATATCATTTGCGTTATTAATTAAGAATATTTTGATGATTTATGATAATATTTTGAATAAAAATCACATCTTCGACGTAATATTAAATTTATAAATATAAATTTTTAATATACAATTAAATTACACGTGTTGAAATTTTTATATTATATATAATTGATATGAAAACGAATTAAAAAAATAAAGAAAATTATAATTGTGCAATCGTCGCAATTAACGAATAAATTATTTATTATAAATATGTGATATTGTTTAAACGTTGAATCTAATCAAAATATTTTAAATTTTAAAAATGTTAAAAAGTTTAAATCGATATATTGACGTGATCTTTGAGATATAAAAATAAAGGTATTAAATTATATATGAGATTTAATATTAAAAATATTGATTTGTGTAAAGATAGGAGATCTCGATTATAAAGATAAAATCAAAACGTTGATTAAAAGATTTATAAAAAGTTGTTTATCGTCGAATTGAAATCGATAATTGAAAATTAAAAGTTTAGATTAATGACGAGCGAATTAATTATTTCGTAATAATTATGATATTATAATTAATAAAGTGATACGAGATCGATTAATGAAGATATTTTTATTTAAAAAAAAAATCGATTAATATACGATGTATGAGACATTTTTAGATTTAAGATTTTATTGAAATATCGATTTTAATTTTAAAATCGAAACATTGATTTTGATGTATTAAAAACAATATAATATATAAATATTTAAAAATAAAATTTGATTAGCGATGAGAAACGAGATTGAGAACCCTTAAATCGAAAATTTATTATAACGTTTTTTATATAAAAAAGTGAAAATGAAAAATGATATATTATAATTATCGAAAAAATTGCAATTATATCTTCATTATATGATTAAATACAATTTTTTATTAGTATATATAAAGGAATAGTGTAGGGCTGAGCTAAAAAACCTTGAATTTGTATATGCAGTTAATCATAAATTCGGATAGGTTGCGCTTTTCGGTTAACGTCCGAGTAGCGGCGTTTAGGCCTTTCGAGCGCTCTTATTCAAAATTTATATATAAAAATCTTACATCTTTTGCCTCTTACCCTTTTGAAGATAAAATTTCCTCATAATTTCGTAAATTATACAATCCGATATGCGCTTTTCAACGATTCAAAAATAATGAAATTTGAATTATTGTTCGTGAAATTAAATCATATATAAATATCGTTCTTTAAATTATATCAGCGATGTTCGAGATCGAATAATGAATTTTTCGTTTCATTTGTTTATTTGCGAAGCCGCGTGTATAATTTGTATTCTTTTATTATTTAATTAATTGTTAATTAATCAATAATATAAATATATTTGTTATTAAAATTTTTATTCGTCGAATTATTCGAAATATTAAACACGTTATCCTTTTCTGCCCGTCTTTTGAAATCTTTATTAACACATATAAATCATTTTTCAGCGAATTCGTTATTATTGATAATCGAGATCGAAAACGAGCTTAATAATCATCTTTTATTATTCATAAACGCGTAAAAAGATTTTTAAAAAGATCTCGAACAAACTTCTCGCTCTCATAACCGTCGTTCTTTCAAATTAATCAATTTTCATTTTTTCAAAACGCGCTTTTCTCTTTTATCTCGCTTATCATTTTCTTTTTCATTTAACGACGCGTTTTTTACACTTTTAAACGATCGAAAAATGTTTTAATTAATGTTATGAATCATCTACTACGAGATTTATCAATAATTTTTTTAATATCGACTTTTTTAATAACCCTTTCTTAAGTTCGTCTTTCAACCCTCTTTTGATAATTACTCAATCTTCAATAAAATTAACAAATTACATTACGCGTTATTTATACATTATAAAACCTCTGCGATATGATTTCGATTTTATAAATTAAATTTATAATTAATATGATGCGATATCGTTTAAAAACGAATTATTTAAATAATGTTGTGATAGCGATAAGATTGAGATCATTACATTTGAAATAAATCTTTTATAAAACGACGATTAAAAAAACGATCAAAACGAGAATAAAGAGCATTATAAAATTAAAATAAATGTAAATAACCTCATTAACCTTAATGAGCGTGATATTAATAACATTTTACACTTTTTAAAATTTAATATCATAATTTTAATCAATGAATATAAGAAATATCGCGTTTATAACGTTTAATATAATAACGTCGCCTCAATGATCTCATAACAAATTATCATTAATTATTCGATTATTTCATTCACGTGTAAGATGCAAAGCGCGATTATCATTCATATATTTATTTTAACGTTTTCAAAAAACGAAAAATCGATTTTTAATTAAATTTACATCATAAATAATATTTAAAAACAATTTATAACATAATATAATTTTTTTTCGATCGCGTTTTTTATATTAATTATGTTAAACATAATTATTATAATAACATCAAATAATAACTTTATTAAAAAATAATTATTCTTTTCAAAAGCATTAATTTTTATATTATTATCCTTAAAACGATATCTAAAAAATTGAAAATCGATTTAATTATACGAAATTATAAATTATTGCATAAAAACTCGCAATATCATAATTCACGCATTTATAATCGTTTTATTTCAAATGAAATCATTATTGCTTAAAAAAGCGATATGAATAATTCATTAAATATGTTTAAAATGAGAAACATTTTAATTAAGACTCAAAATAACGATAAATATAATGTTTTATATTAACATTTTATTTATATATTATTACGTTATTCATTCATCTTCTTATTCGACGAATAATTATAACATAATAATATATTCATTACAAATATTTCATTTAATGAAAATCTTTTTATTAATCGAAATAACAATAATAATTTCGTTTTATAAATTAATAATCGAGAAAATTCAATACGAATTACATTAATTTCTTTTTATGAATCTATTTTTTTATTTTTTCAAATTCATTAAATTGATTCTTCATAAATATTTTATATAAATTCATTTTATCAAATTCAATCGTTTTTTTCATTATAATAAATTATTTTAACATTTCATTTGCGATATATATATAATTATTAAAAATAATCGATTTCATTAAATGAAACAAAATCAAAAGATTATTCGAATTAACATTTATCAAATAATTATTAATATTTAAATTGATAAAATTATCACGAGCGTATAAATTAATAAATAATATATTATTTTTTCTTTCTCATATTAAAAAGATTCATAATTTATAAAATAATTTTAATTATTAAATTTGATCGATCAAATATCTTCATTATTTTTATTTATAATTCAAAATGAATTAAAATTATTATCAATTTATTATTTAACGAATTAATTATTAATTAATTTAATTTAATAATAAAAATGTTTAAATTGAAATTAAAATTTTTTATAAACGATATTTTAAAGAAAAATGTTTAATAAACTCTTTTTCACTTTTCTCAATAAATCTATTCATAATAAATCTTTTAAAAACACGTTAATTAAATAATTAATGTAAATCATAATCTTTGAAAATGCTTTTAATATCGTTTAATTCTTTATACGTCATAATTTCTATTTATAAATTTTATAATGTTTTCAATTTTTTTTTTTTTCGAAAATAGAATTATAATTAATTAAAATTTCGATAATTAATTTTAATCTTAATTAATTTTTGCTCATAAAAGATCGAATTTCAATATATTATTATATTATAAAATTTCAAAAATGAAAATTATCGCATATTTATATATTTATTATATTATATTTTAAAAATCGTTATTTGAACGTTAACGAAATAAACGTTATTATTAATATTAAAATTTCTAATCATATACGATTTCTTAATCTTTATGTTATTATAATTAAATATATAATTTATAATAATTATAATTATTACGTTATAAACAAAACGAATATCGTTT
>WOGZ01000587.1:0-13263 GCA_009733775.1 Alectoria sarmentosa
AATTAAATTATTAAAAATCGTTTATTCGTAAATTATAAATTCGAAAATGTTAAATTTATTAATATAATTCGCAATAAGAATAAAGATAACGAAAATTCTCATCAAAAAATTAAACGAAAATTCACGAAAATCCAAAATAATGAGATTTGTATAATTATTAAATATTTTTTGAATAATTTCATATTCGAGATGTTTTCGCATAATTTTTATTTTAATAAATTTTAAAAATATCGACGAAGAAAAAGCGATAACAAATTTAACGATTAATATAATAAATTTAATAAATGTTATAAATATACGCATTATAATAACGATAAAATAAGATCTTTAAAAACGATTAACGATTAATAATGAAATATTCATTAATGATAATCGATTTAACGATTTAATCGAAATTATAAATTCAACGTTTAATAATATAATAATACGTTATTTATTTAATGTCTTTTTTATAACAAATATTAATATAAAAAAACATTAACGTTTATTTAAAGATTTATAAGTTTTAATTTCCTTCATTTATAAAATATAAACGTTTTTCGATAAAATATATATCGTTAACGCGAATAATCTTTTTTTTGATTAAATTATAAAAACGAAAAATGAATTCGTTTTTATAATTTAAAAAAATATGTTTCTCGCTTTTATTTATTTTCTTTTTCCAAATTCGTTTTAAAGCGTAAACGATGAAATTAATAATACGCAAATGAAAAAAAATAGATTTGCGATAATAAAAGATTTCGAAAAATGTGATAATAATCTTAATGTTAAAAAAACGCATTATTAAATAATTAATTATAATCATTAATTTAAATTAAAAGAATTTGTTCAAATTGAAATTTAATAAAATTGAATATATTTTATTTATTAAAATTTATTCAAATCGTTCGACGATTTCATTCATTTCGAAATTATTTATAATAATGAATTTTTATTTAATGCTCGCCTGAACGAGACATTTTAAAAAGATTTTATTAATATATTTGTTTTCATTATGAAAACGAATGCGACAAATTCGATAATCGTAAAATTTTAAAAAAAAAATTAAAACGCAAAAATATAATGGAGATCTTACTTTTATAACGAATATAATAAATTTCAAAATAACAAATAAAATCATTTTTGAACGTTATAAAGTATTTATAATTTTTAAAATTAATAAAAATCAAAAATTTAATAAGATCGTTATAAATAAATTCGTTCGATAAAATATCGAGCGCAATGAGCGAATTATGAAAAATAATCTTTTAATAATTCATCACATAATATTCGCAAATGTATTTCTCGACGATATTTTTAAAAAAATTCACATTTATAATAATATTGAAAAGTTTCTTAAAAGTTTATTAATTTAAATAATTTATACGAATATCTTACGGGAACCCTATCGGATATAAATCGCGCTTTGATAAAAAGTTAAAAACGCGACAATAACAATAACGCGTCAACAATTAAAAATTTCATTAACAATTTGTCAACAATTTCCCAACAACAAATTGTTAATGTCAATAATCTATCAACAATACGTCAACAATGTTTCAACAATGTGTCAACAATTTTTGATTTATCAACAAATTGTTTTTATTCTCAAATAGTTATTAATTTGTTTATAATTAAAATATCTCCCTCAAGGTATATTATAATTGATAAATTAAATTCGAAAAAACGTTATAAACGATTAAAGCATTATTATCTTTTTATAAATTTAAAAAAAAAATCGCGGTTTCGCGTATCGATTAATATTATATTGTTTTAAATTAAAACATAACTTTTTTTATAAAAAATGATTTTAATATCGACATTTAAGAATTTTTTAATTAATAAGAGACTGACGCTCATATCCAGCATATATAAAATATTAAAAATCGTTAAAATAACGCGTTTATTATTAACATTACAATCAAGATTAATGATATCATAAATAAAAAATTAAACTTTAACGATTTTAATGCCTTTGATAAATCGAGATTAAATTTTAATATAAATAATAAATATCGAACGATCAATAAAGAAATGATGAATATAATCGAAATTTATTATAATTCGAATATCGAGATTCATAAATTTGACGAATAACAAATTTTTATTTAAATTCGAATTTGTTATTAAATTGATAAGATTTTTATTCTCGTTTTAATTTGCTTAATTAATTATATTCAAAATGTTAAAATCATTCAAAATGAAATTCGAATAATTTTAATTATTTAATTCGTTTAAAAATGTTATATAAATATGAAAATAATCGTTTTTTTTTAAAAATATATGTTATATTAACGTTGAGATAATCATTCTCTTCTAAAACGAAAACGTTAAATAACGCTTTTTCGATGCGTTTACGCTTGACACTTAAAATATCAATATTCATATAAATGATATCGATTTACGCTTCTTCTTTTTTTTTGTTCATTTATAAACTTTTCAAATTTCAAATAAAAGAATTTGATTTAACATTTAATAAAAAATGTTTAAATTTGCGATTCGCGATTTTACAAAAAACATAAATTTCGCGATTAATATAATCAAAATCGTTAAAATCAATTTTAATAAATTATTTATTTTTATTATTATAAGAAGCGAGCATAATAACATTACCTTGAGAGCGATACACTATTTATAAACAAATTAATAACTATTTGAAAATAAAAACAATTTGTTAACAAATTAAAAATTGTTGACAAAATGTTGAAAAATTGTTAACGCATTGTTGATAGATTATTAACATTAACAATTTGTTATTGAGAAATTATTGGAAAATTGTTGACAAATTGTTGATTAAAATTTTAATCGTTGACGCGTTATTGTTGTTATCGCGTTTTTAACTTTTTGTTAAAGCGCGATTTATATCCGATAGGGTCTCCGTAAGATATTTATTTTAATTGCGAATATATAACGCTCTTCATTTATTACGTTATAAATAATTAAATCGAATTTAATTATTTTCGAATCATAAAACATATGAATTTAAATATGAATTATCATAAAAACATCGTAAATTTCGTCGAGTTTTATGAAAAAGAATTAAATAAAATAAGACTTTAATAATAATAATGAGTCGTTTAAATTTAACGATTTCGACGTTGATTTTGCGATGAACGCTCCTTTCGAAATTGATATTAATGTTATATAATTAACGTATAAATTTGATATAAAGTTTAAAACTCGTAAATTTATAATAAACATCGATAACGTTTAATATAATTCAAAAGTTCTCATTATATTTTTTAATGAATTAATAATTAACATAATTGAAACGTTAACGAATTATTACGTAAATTTTAAATTTGATGATATTAATAAAAAATTGAAGATTATTTAATATTAATTAATCGTTAATATCTTCGCTTCATTTAATATATTTAATAATAAATTTTAAAATAATAATGAAGATTAAAAAGAAGCTGTCTTTATCATTTATTAAAATATTCTTAATAACATTTTAAGCGTTAAATTTAATCATCGATATCGAAATAAAGAAATAAATAATTGTAAAAAATTGATAATGATAATGAAAATAACGAAAATGAGAATTCTTTTATCACGATTGAAAACGAATCGAAAATGTCAATTTAAAAATTATCGCTTTAAGAAAATGTCGAAATAAACGAATTTGATAACGATTTAAAAAACGATTTAAACGTTTTAAAAAAAGTTAATAAATGAGATCGTTTGCCTTTAACGCGTAAATTAAAGATTTCGATATCATTTAAAACGTCAAATGACTTTTCGTTGATTTTAAAATCGTTATCGCATAATAATAATGTGAAAAGAATAAAATAAATGCTTTATTAATGTTCATCAAAATCGTTTAAATCTTTATCGATATTAATTAATTATTATCGTTATATTTCAAGATTTTGCAATAACAACGAAAAGTGTTTATGCGAAAATTAATGTTAAATTTAAACGATAATATTATTATAAAAAGAAATTAATGATACGAAAAATTTGACTTTGAATTTAATGATAAAAATTGAATTTAATTAAAATTATATTAAGCGCAATTATAAACGTGTAAACTTTTTTAAAAAATTCGCATTCTTTTTATGTTGTTTAATTAAAAACTCGAATTTAAAATATTCGCTTCGACGATTATCATCGTGAAATTAAAATTAATCAAATTTTATAATCACGATAATAAAATATTATTAATAATAAATAAAGAATTTGATAATAAGATTTCAATCCCTTTTTCAAAGAGCTTTAAAATCAAAACGTTAATTTTGATATATAAAGTTTATTATTTTTTATTTCAAATAAGTTTTTAAGCGTTTAAATGATAATGAAATCAATTTTAAATTGTTTTAAACGATAATTAAATTGATAATAATGTTAACATTTAATTATTTAATTTGTTTTATTAATTCGATATATCGTTAAAAATATAAATCATTAATTTGATGAAATATTGTGAAAATAAAAACTTATTTTCTTTTTTATTTAATGTGTTTCACGCAAAAAAGTTGATAATGTTATAAAGATTTTATCATAATTCGATCGCACGATCGTAAATCGCATGCGATTTCGATTAAAAGCGAATGATTTCGACTCATCGAGAATTAAAAAAATTTCAATTTTCGAATTTCGAATCATAATCGTTTAAATTCAAAAATCATTTTATAAATGAAAATTATTCATTTTAAAAAGATTAATTAAATAAAGATTTTTATAATTAATTGTTTTATTGCGATAAGTATAAAATATTTGAAAATAATTATAATCATAATAATGAATAAATAAATCATGTGTATAACAATCGTCGAATAAGCTCGAGTTTATAATTTATAAAAATATGATATAAAACATTTAAATGTATTATTTTAAAAGTGCTACGAAGAAAAGTGCGACTAAATTACGAGCGCATGCGTTCGTCACGTGACCTTGTCACGTGACCTAAATTTCGATAAAAAACGAGTTAATTAAAAAATTTATAAGAAAAATAAAGACTTTTTATAATTTTATTTTAAATGTCGAAAAAAAAGAGAAACGAACGATTATTATTGAATTCAAGATTATTTATCTTTGATATTCGAGATCTTATTTAATATCACGAAAATTCATATTTTGAACGAATAAATTATTTATTCACGTGCCTCGAATGTCTTTAATATTTTATTTTTATTATTCATCGATTCAATTAAAAGAATGCGTATTATCACATTAACATTTTCGAAAAAACGATAAAAAAGAAAAGATAATGAATTAAAAAAGCGAATTTCATTCGGGACCCGTCGTTAATAATGAATAAATTTTTTAAAAAGATACGAATTTTCAATCGTTTTAAACCAAAATCGAAATTAAATAATAATTCGATTATTTCTTTTTTTTTCATCGAGAAAATAATTTTTGTAAAAAAAAAAAAAAGAAAAAAGAAAATAAGAATTAAGAAAAAGACGATAACTCTTTTAATAATATCGAAATTTATCGATGATAAATGATTTTATTTAGAAATATTGTTGAAATTTCGGGTCACGTGACGTTAAGGCTTGGCGTCACGTGCACTATTAGTGCGCCCGTATATAAATCGCTCTTTCTTTCGTAATACTCTTAAAACAATACAATTAAGTGTCTTATTTCATATTTTGATAGATTATGAGCCCGGATTTGCATCGGCATTGTTATAACATGACTTATTTATTATTCATTACCTTGAGGGAGATACCCTATTTATAAACAAGCTGATAACTATTTAAGAATAAAAACAATTTGTTGACAAATCAAAAAATGTTGAAAAAATGTTGAAACATTGTTGACGCATTGTTGACACATTATTGATATTAACAATTTGTTGTTGGGAAATTGTTGGAAAATTGTTGACAATCTGTTGATTAAAGTTTTAATTGTTGACGCGTTGTTGTTATTGTCGCGTTTTTAACTTTTTGTCAAAGCGCGATTTATATCCGATAGGGTTCCCGTAAGGTATGATTGTTATCATCTTTTGACATTTTATGTTCATCGCAATGAAGATGTCCCCAAGATACCTTGAAGCCGGTGACGACGAGGAGCATTTAAGGGTATCGGTGATTGCGTTTTACTATTAATGTATTTATGATTATATACGATGTTTCATTGTGAAATTATTGAAAATTCAATATTTGATAATGTCTTTTTTGAAATTACGACGTTTTTTTAACGAATAATCAAAAGTAAACGAATCGAATATTCTCAAGGAAATCAAATAATCATAATAACAAAATGAAGACTTCGATCGATATCATTCATCGACGCAAAATCATTATTTTTCTCATAATCTTATTTATTCGAACTCTTATTGTTTATCGATAAAATACACAACGCGTGATTTTATCACGTTCACATCTTTTATTAAATAAGAAAATAAAAAAGTTAAGTTTTATTGAGAATTTAATTGAAAAACGATAAGATTAAGAGATTTTAAAAATAAAAGATCTCAATAAAAGAAAACAACTTTGCGAAAACTTTTACATTTCATAAATAAATATATCACACAAATAAAAATATTGTCGATTTAATATCTTATAATGAAAGCTTTTAAGTTTCAAATTGAAATAATTAATACATTAAATCTCATCTTTAATATAATTAATAAACGAATTTTTGAAAATTAATGAAATGACGCGAGCGAGAATAATATGTTATTGAATATTGATATATTAATAAATGAATTGCAATTTAACCTTAAAGTAATAAATAAAGCTTTTATAAAAATTGAAAAGAATTTTTTTCAAAAAAAAGAGCTTCGACGACGTACGCTTTTAAATCTTTTTGAATCAAATAATTAAATTATTAACGTTTCAAATGCAAAGAAAAGAAAAAAAAATTAAAAAAATTAAAAAAAATAAGAAAAAAGACAAAAAGAACACAAAAATAAACGAAAATAACGATTTTAAAAAAAAATGATATTAAATCATTAACGTCGTATCGTTGATACAAAAAAATACATTAATTCGAGAATTACTTTATAAATGCTTTTTCAAATGAATTATTTGAAAAAATTAAAATGTTTTCGTTTTTTATATTTATAACGTTAAAAAAAACCGCGAAAAAAAAGGGGGTAAAAGCAATTTGTAAGCCTCTCCTTTAAAAAAACATAAAAAAAACGATGTTTGAAGTTATATTTACGTTTATGTCGAAATCGGAATCGAATGTTATTTTTAAAGGGTTATCGAATGTTTTTCACTCAAAAAAGCAATTAAGAAACCCCTTTAAAAATGTTTCGAGCATTTTCAGATTTATCATTTCATCGTTGTTTTTCTCTCGAATGTCGTTAATATCGAAAAACATTGAATTGATAATATGATCGTATATTCTCGTGATCGTCGCGAGACGAATATCGAAATAATAATACGCTGCGTCAAAATCGAACAAAAAAAAAGGTTTTAAAATTTATAAATAAGATTTCGAAATTTATATTAATTCGAAAATAAGAAAAGTTGAGCGAAACGAAATTCGTCGAAGATTTTAAATATTCGAACGAAAAATGATTATACATTTTGATGTCGATAACGTTTAAAAACGTTATTATCTCGATCATTTGCGAAATTATAAACGTAATAATTAACGATTAAATGTTAACGAGCGGAACATTCGACGAATGTTTTAATCACGATAAAAAAAATTAATTTATACATTACGATTCGCGAGAAATAATGAATTCGAGAACAAATAAAACTTTCACAATTTTAAAAAAGAAAATAATAATTAATATATATCACATGTCGAAACCTTGCGTATTTATCACTCATCATATCGATTCGATTTTATTTAAAAATAAATGATCGAAAATGATAAAATAAATTGCGTTTATTTTTATATTTATGAAATATAAATTTTAATTAAATTATTTAAATTATAAATTTATTATAAGATCGAAATTCGTGATAATTTTTGAAAAAAATTCGAATGCTTATAAATTTATAACATTTATCGAAAAAACAAATGCGAATTTTGAAAAAAATTTTAATTTACGATTTATGATAATTAATCAAGATAATCGTTATGACTTTAATTATAAGAATTATTTAATTCGATATTGCGAGCAAACCTCGATAATACGTTTATTAAAAAAACATCTCTACTTTAACGTGTTTTTAAAAAATCGATCATTTTAAATCGCGAAAATGAAAAAGATCTTTATTTATATTTAAATCACGATAATATAGATTTATGCGAATTCATTTATTTTTAATCGACGACATTATAATAAATCAAAGCATTATTAATAAAATTAATATCGTATCATTGAACGTTCGTTTTATGTTAAAATTGAATTGATTTAGATACATATATAATATGTTTCAACGCTATAAAATAAACATTTTGTTTACATAAAAATTCGAAATCATTAAAAAAATGTAAGTCTTTTTTTAAAAGGCATTCTCGTTAATATTAATCGCTATTTATTACATCAATAATTCAAATCGAAATAACATAAAACGTAATGTGATAATGATTATTAACAATAAAACGATAATATAATAATTTAATAATAATATTGATTATGAAATCTTTCATAACGAAAATGAACGTTTATTGATCTATAAAATGATATATCGCGATCGTCAATGTTGGGAATACGGTTAATTGATTATGAGGTGCTTGTCATATTCATGATAGGCGATATGCTTATAGTTGGCGACATAATGATATCGACAATGTGATACATTAAAAAGATCATATTTTGAGTGATTATAAGTTGATTGATTCTTTTATCAGAATTGATTATTTATCAATTTGTTAAGTTATGAACTTGGCAAGGTATCGTTTATTAAACAAATATAATGAGTTTGACAACATAACAACATAACGATTCTTTTAACAATTGACGAATAATAAACAATACATCATATTTTCATGATGCTTTTCGACGAAGAACGATAAATATTTATTATCTTTATAATGTTTACGTGTTTTGATAATTATTTATTATTTTTATAATGTTTACGTGTTTGATTATATTCGAAATCTTTTATTTGATAATTCTCAAATAATCTCATCAAAAATCATTAATTTATCATCGTTCGCGACTTTTTGAGATTCAAAATTAAAAACGTTTTTTATATTATCATTTATATTGACGGTCGTTATTTTCTTATTTTTATAATTCTTTAATGACGTAAATATAAACGAATAACGACGCAATAAGCTTGATAACTTGATAATTTCAAATTGTTCGACGATCTTTATTTAATCGTTATTAATGATATGCTTTATATCAAGTTTGCGTTTATAATTTATAAACGTAAATGTAAACGAATAACGACGTAATGAGTGATCACGTTTTAATTTTTTAATAATAATATCGAGCGTCGAGAAAGATTTCTTTATTGAATATTCGTACTCTTACTCAGATTTAATTTAATTAATTTGATTTATTTGATCAAAAATTAAAAATTTTAATTTAAAAAGAGATTGTGATTCAAAGAGAGGCTTATTTTCAAAATAATAATTAAATGAAAATTCGATGATAAAACGTTCGATGACAGAACGTTCGATGATATAATGAATTAAATTTATATATAATTTTGAATCGATTAAGTTGACATTGTCGTTATATTTCGCTATAATTTTCGAGTTATCTTTTTTTAAAATCTTACGTCGTTTAAAAATAATTTTTATATCGAATACGATGATCGATTTAATAACGACATTTATTTCAACGCGAATATTCGTTTTAACGATCTTTTTTTTAAACGAATATATAAATTGTTTGCGTAAATTATCCTCAACCTTATTCTTTTTTTTTCGAAAATTGAATTTATATATCTTTTAATTATCGTCGTCGTTTTCATCATTAACGATAATATTAATATATTTTTCGATTATCGAGTGATGCGATATAACGTTAAATTCATAACGTCGCTCGATTGCCGCGTTATTTTTTTTCATTTTTAATGTTAATCGACGAAATCGCTCAACACGTTTTATTGACGCGTAATTGACCTTATTATATCAATTCACATTTAAATTAATCTATTTATCAATATCGACTATACGTTCATATTTCATAAACGTATATAAAACATTATTTTATCAATCAAGATTTATTATAAACGTATATGATTTCTTGACTTTAATCATGTTAATTACGAATGTTTTATTAAATTTATGATAAACGTGAAATTCTTAAGATTCGACTTTAATCTCGTTATTGAACATTTTTTTTTTATAAACCTTAATTCGATTCTTTTTAACAAAATCGATTTTTTTATATTTAACATAAATCGCCTTTATTCAATTATTCTCGATATTTAAATTCGCGAAAAATTATGATATAATGTATCGATATGCGTAATAAAAATCAAATTTAAACTTTTTCGATAAGTTGAAAAACTTCTCTTTGACGAAAACCTCGATGATTTAATTTTTAATAACATTATTATTATTCGCGCTTTTAATCGCAACATCATTAATTATTTTTATATATATTCGCAAAACGTCTTTAAAAATCTCAAATTTATTTTTATAAACTTGCAATTATGTTTTATTTAACAATTTATTTAAATTGACGTCTTAATTTAAAATTACGTAAATATGTTTATTAATAACAATCAATTTTTATGTCATCATATCGTTAAATTCAACATATTTGATTATTAAAATAATAATAACATTAATTATTATCTTCGTTTTTCTCGTTTCTTTTATCAAAAACGTTAATTTGTTTTTAATCTCAATTTAAATGTTTATTAACGTTATTTTAAATGATTATTTTATCAAAATCATAGATTTTGACGATATAATTTTCAATAAAAATGATTTAAATTGATCTCGCAAATCTTTTAATCTTTATATAACGTCCAATATGTTTTTTATCGTAATTATTAACGGGATTTTATCAATAAAACGAAATTTCGTTTTAATTAATAATAAAATAAAGATCGATTCGATAAAAGTAATTGAAATCGAAAATTTATTAAAAAATATCGAAATCGATAACAACGATAAGCGATTTAAAGATTCGTTCATTTAATCAATAATTAAATTAAAATGTTTAATAAAGATTTACTTTGTCAACGCAAATTATAAAAATAATGATATATATAAATCGATATTCGTTATGTATAAATAATAAAATGTTTTCTTTTCATAAATGAAACAAATTTTTTTTTTAAACTTATAAAATTTTACTCTTTTTTCGATTTTTTAAAAATTCGAATTAATTAATTTTATTCGTTTAGCTTTTTTATTATTATATAAACGATATAATTATACATATATAATGTTCTTATTCTCATCGCGCTCAAATTCGTTTATTATCGAATTTATATTCATTTTATTTATGATGATATATTTAATTATTTGAAAAACTTTTAATTATTATTATTTCTTTTTCGTTGCGAGATTTACGTCTTTATTATTTTATAAATAAAAAAATTAAATAATAATGTCTCGATAAAGAGATAATTCTTTACATCTTTGAATTCAAGTTTTTTCATAAATTAATTCAATATTAATGAGATATTTATTTTTTTGAAATCGACGAGAATAAACTCTTACAATCACACGTATACTTTTTTATAATAATTTTAATTCTTTAACTTTTACGCTTAATATCTTTTTTCGCTCATTAACAAATGTTTTTTTAACGTTAATTCTAAAACGATATTATTATTCATTATGTTTCGAATATTATTAATCAAAATGATCATTAATTTGATAATTTTTTCGATAAATTATATAACGAATAATTATTCTTTTTGCTTTTTCGATTTAATTAACTTTTTATTAATGTTAATAAAATTCATCATAATTAAATTAATAAATAAAACGATCGTTAAATAAAAATGATAAAGTGAGCAACAATCACGAAATATTTAATGTTAAAAAAATGAATTAATAATATAAAATCTCGCGTTAAATCTTATTTTCGTTTTAATGCGATTATTTATCGCATTAATTAATCATAAATTTGAATTCAATAAACATATTCGTGATCAAATAATGAACATTTGTTTTAATATTTTAAAACGACAATTTAACGTTTTCATTTTGCATAAACGGGTACATTAATCACGATCAAAAATTATCATAATTGATATTAAAAACATTAACGATCTTTTTCGATTTATCACGTTTTATACGTTATTATAAAAACATATTAATTGAAACGATTACAAATTTAATTTTTTTTTTTAATCGATTACGCTTTAAGATTTATTGTTCAAATGTATAAATCTTTTTATATTCATTAATTAAATTCTTTATATTTTTCAATAAATTATTATTATATTATTAATCGAATTTTAATCCTCATTTTAATCATTATATAAGATATTTAATTATCGACTTTCTCGTTTCATAACGACGTTAACGTTTATCAATCAACTTTTTTACGATATATTTATGTCATTTTTTATTAAATTCGACGATTATCGATAAATGATTAAATCGAATAAAGCGATTATATAAATTTTCGCTTTTGAATGTTAATTCGAATTACGTAATTGATATAACGAGATAAATTTATTAATGAATCGATACGTTTATTTTATATATTAAATTATTGATTTTTTAAAAAATCTTAAACGAGCTTGCTCTTTGATTAATAAATTAAAAATTGAAAATTTTAAATAAATTATATTTATAATAAAGTTTCAAAAAAACCTCTTCTTTTTCGTTTAAAGAAATAAATCGATGATATAAATCATAAATAATTTTTATCTTAACGTTGATTTAAGCGATTGTCTTTTCGACGTCTTTGATATTAATAAATCGTTTTAATAAAAATTCATTATTTCAAATCTGATTTGAGATCAATAATGAAAAGATATCGTGAAAATAATAATCGTAAATGATCTCATTTGCATTTAATTTTATAATCGAATTCGATAAATTATTGAATATATTATATAAACGCGATAAATATTTTATTTAATCGACGATGAAGTTGCTCGTCAATTAATAATGTAAAATAATTTTAATCATTTAATTGATTCTTTTTAATTAATTATCGATTTATAAATGATATATTATATTAATTAAAAAATTAACGTTTAATTTCTTAAAGATAAATTTTCAAAAAATCGATATGAATTTTTTATCGCGATTAAAAATAATGTGGAAATATAATGTAGGACACTTAGTTGTATTACTTTAAGAGTGCTATAAAGGAAAGTGCGATTAAGTTATAAGCGCATACGTTCGTGTTATATAATCTATTATATGATCTGAATTTCGACATTTCTCTTCGCACGCATATTCTTAAAAAAATTTAACGTCGAATAAATAAAATGAATCGAGCGTCGAATAATTATAATGAACTTAACGTCGAATAATTAATGTGAA
>WOGZ01000588.1:0-13169 GCA_009733775.1 Alectoria sarmentosa
AGTAAAAAATATTATTAATTATATATAAAACGTTTTCGTTTATATACGCGATAAATTAAATAAAATATAATTTATTATAATTGAATAAGTTAATTTAAAGTAAATTACATTATCGTTTAACATTATTTTATCGATTTAAGTTTTCAAATATATCGATTAAATCGTTTATTATTTTTTATAAAATTCGTATAAATTCGAATAACTTTTTAATCGACGTTTTATTATTTATTTCGAAACTTTTTTTCTCAATATAAAAATAACATAAATTAATTTAAATTTAATAATAAAATATTAATCGTGATTAATAATAAATTTATAATTTATTTTAAAAAAATTATCATCTTATATAAAATTCTTTTTATTCGTAAAAATAAAAAATCAAATAATTTAAAAAATTTAATTTTTTTAAGAGTTAAGTTTTCGAATTTTTTAATATAAAAGTTTTTATCGATAATAATTATATCGCGTTAATTTTCAAATATATTATTATTATTTTGCAATTTCTCATATTATTTTGCAAATTGTTAAAATATATTATATTCGATATAAATTTTCTTAATTATTCTTTAAATATTAATAAACTTTTTTTTTAAATATGCTTAAAATTATATTAAATTAACGATATTTTATACGATATCGATATAATAAATTTCTTTTCAAAAATATTTAATAATAAAATAACGTTATAATTATTTATTTAAATTAAAAAGTTTATTATTAAATTAAATCGTTTTATACGATTAAGTCGAGACATTTTATATATAATTAAAAAAAAAATTAAAATTTAAAAAATTTCGATAAAAAAATATTCTTTTAAAAGAAAGTAAAGAGTTATTAAAATATTTTAATAAAATTAATGTTAAAGAATATCATATTAAAGAAAAATATAAACATTTTTTATTTAATATGTTTAATAATTTCTTATATAATAAAAATATTTGCTTTTCTTCTTAAACGATTATATAAAAATGTTATTTAATCGTTTATTTATTTATCGAAATTTCGTGAAAATAATGTATTAATTGAATAACGTTTTTTCAATTTCGTTATTTATATAAAAAATATTTATTATATCGTCGTTAATTTCGTGCGAGAAAATTTAATAATACGAAATAAAAAAAATCGATTTTGAAAAATTATAAAATCGTGATTTCTTATTCGATGATAATGTCGTGAAGAATTTAAATATTTTGATAATAATTTTTCGAACGATATAATCGATGTTATTTTAATTTAAGTTATATAAAAATAACAATTAATTATTTCTTTCGATTCGTTAATTAAACGAATATTTTAATATCTTTTTTATATTCGTTATTATTAACGATACGAATCGTTATCTCGATATAAGTTATTCGAATTTTAATTATCGTAAATAATTTGATTTAAAAATACGATATTTTAATTATTTTTGTATTTTGATAAAGTTTTTATTAATACGATTTTTTGAATTCGTTTATTAATATAAATAAAATAAGTAAGATAATTTAATTATAATATTAAAATCGATATAAAATTATATTATATAAATATATTAAATAAAACAATTAAGTAAAAAGAAAACATTTATATAAAAGTAAATATCTTTATTAAAACACGTTAAGTTTAATTAAATAATGTTAAAGAAATATAATATTAAAAAAAGTTAACTTTATTAAAAATGTAAAATACGTTTATAATAATTAAAAAAATTATTAAAACTTCTTTAATTGTCATAATTCGAGAATTAGTTTCAAAATTTTCGATTACGTTAAAGCTATATTCGTTAATCGTTCACTAATGCTTATATAAATATTTTTTTAAAGTTAATAATTTTTAATTATTAAAACTGAAAAAGTTATTGCTTAAATTTAAAATAATTTAAAACTATATACGATTAGAAATAAATTTTTCAAAATTGCACGATTTGGTAATTAAGCGTATTTCATCAATTTTGCGTGATTAAAATTATGAAAATGACTTTCGATTTTAACTTATAATCTTATATGACTCGATCGAACTTAGCGCGACTTAACGCTATTTATATATTCGAGCTTTATAATATATATTTCTTTTTATAATTATTATTTCGTTTATATCGAAATATAAACATTTAACATTATTTTAATTTTTTAATATACTTTTTATAAGTTTACTATATTCGATATTATTAAAATACGATACTTGAATAATATTATAAATTTTTACGTTATCGTTTTAAAAATGCTAAAAAAAAGTAATAATATATATAACGAATTTAATTCGTATAAAACATTTAATGCGAGACTTTATAATTCGAATTTCAATATAAAGAAAAAATTAACGTTTAATAAATTTTTAATTAAATATACGATAATTATTATATTTTTATAATTATTAAAATAATAAAAAATATTTTATTTTATATATATTATTACACGTTATCTTCGATAATATATTATAAATTAAAAGTTTAAAATCTTTAAAAATTACGTTAAATAATTTCGATAATATAATATTAATTTACGTTTTATAAATCGATAATACGACGTTAATTAAAAATACGATAATTATAGTATAAGTTTATTACATTTAAATAAAATAAGCGAGATAAACAAAATATTAAAGAAATAAATTAAAAGATTATTATAAAACGAATAAATATTTAAAAAAAATCTTCGAATAATTACGTTAATAAAATAAATGTTTTCGTTATTAAAAAATAAATTATATAATTATAAATGAAAATGTTTTATTTATATAAAGATAAAAAAATTATTAAAAAAATTATTGAAAAAAATTAGTTAAGAATTTACGTTAAATTTATATCAAATTTATTATCTTTATTATTTTTAAATAAATTTATAGCGCAATTTAATTATATCGAGTTAACGTAATTTAATTAATATTCGATTCGATAAAATATCGAACTTTACGTTTTTAAACGATTCAATTCATTGTAAACTCAAATTTTACTTTAATAAAAACATCAAATAATATTATCACTTAACACTTTTACTTTAAAATTATTCTTTATTTAATTTTCTTTATTTATATATTTATTAACTACGTCAAAAATCAACTTTTATAAAATTCGACTTTAAGTTACGATTAATAAAAATCTCGAAAACTTAATATTTTATATATTAAAAAATTTATAATTTTTCGATTCTTTTATTATTAACACGCTTTTTTCGATTTTATAAAAAAAGAATACGAAGACATAAAATTATCGCTTAATTTACGTTTTTATTTTCTCAATTACATTAATTATGCGAATATAACGATTTAAAAAAAGAGATAATATTATTATTATATTTTATTTTCTCATTTAATTATTATGCGAGACTCGATTTAATTTAACGCGACTTGATATTACTCGCATATTTATGCGAGTTTTTTATTTTATATAAATTTTCATTAATAAAATTTTATTTATACTGAATATATATACATTATTTTGATTTTACGTTCATTTTTTAACATTAATAAAAATAACGTAAATAAAATAATCGATATAATAATAATAATAAATAAATAATAAATAATAATAATAATAATAAAAGCGATAGCGAAGATATTTTTAATCGATATAATTAATAAAATAAATAAATATTATTATTATTTTATTATAATATTAATTTAAATTAATAATATATATAAAATTTGATTTATTTTATTTGAAAAATTTTATTTAAATATAAAGACGCTAATATTATTATAATTTAACATTTGAAAATACTTTTAATAATAAAAAAACCTTTTATAAAAAACTTTTATAAATTTATTTTAATAATTATATATATAAAAAATCGAAGGTTTATAAAAAAGATAAATAAGATTTTTTAAAGTTATTGCTTATTTTAAATCGATATTAATAAAACATTATAATAGATTTTATTATTTTATTATTTATTTATTTTAACTTTAATCGCAAATTTCAATATATTATAATTATCGTAAATAAATTTTTAAAAAAAAAAACTTATTTCTTTTAATTTTTAAAAATTGAAATAATAATATAAATTTTCATTAAATAAATTTAACGAAAGAAAAATTATTCGATTATTATTATATCGAATCGTAAAATTGAATTTATAACTTATTTTTAAAAAACACTTTATTAACGCATTAACATTAAATTAAAGTTATTTTTAATCTTTTATTTTAAAATAAATAATTAAATAAAAAACGTTAATGTAATTTTCAAGTAATATTTTTAATATTTACGTTAATTATAATTAAAATAATTAAATCGACTTTTTATCAATTATTGAATTTTAAATTAAATTAAATAAAAATATATTTATTAAAATTGTTTTATTTTTAATTATTGAAAGATATATATTAAAAAATGATTTTAAATTATTAACGTTATAAAACATTGATTTATTTAAAATTCAAAAAAGAAATAATTATCGCTAATAAGTTTATCGAAAAAATGAAAAATTCACGATTATTTTTTAAATTTTTTTTTAAATAATCGTAAATATTAATAATAAAATAAGTAAATTATTATTAATTATTAATACTTTAATTTAAAAAAAGAGTTAATATAATATTAAAAATTAAAAACATTAAAATAAATTAATTAAATAAATCGTAAATTGAAATTATAAAAATATAAACTTTTTTAAAATAATTAAAGTTATGAAAAATATAATATAAAATTGAAAGTATTTAAAATAAAACATTTTCTTTATTTTTCATTTTTCATTATTACTTTAAACAATGAAAATTTATTATTAACTTAAATAAAGAAAATTTTTATAAACATCGATAAAAAGAAATTTAATTATTATATTAATAAAATTATTAGTTTTCAAATCGATAAATCGAAAAAAAATCTTATTATAAAAGAAAATATATATTTTATATATAAAGTTAAATAAATTGAATATATTAACGATTTTAAATAATATTTATATATTTATATAATTTATTACTTAAATTTAATAACGAATTTTCATTATTCGAATTTAAATAAGTTAAATTATATTCGTTTTTTATAACATTTAAAAAATAAAAGTTTTTAATTTTTATATTAATAAATAACTTTCGTGTATTCGTTTCAAAAAAAATTAAAATTAAATTAATAAATTCGATTTTTGTAATTAAGAAAATAATTTCAATTTTATATAAAATGTTATTAATATATATAACATTAATAAACTTTAAAAATATAAACAATTATTGTTTTTTATTTCGTTATAACAATATATCGAATTTAAGAAAAAAAAAATTTAATTTTAATTTATCTTTTTAATTCAATCTCTTTTTAATACGCAGCTCGATTAAATTTAGCGCGACTTAACGCATTTAACTTCGATAGCGCATTAACGTCGAATTTTAACGTTTATATACTTTTAAATATTAATATATATTTATAATATAATATAATTAAAATTATATTTAAATTATATATAAATATTATTTTAATCTAAATGTGTAATCTTTAATAATTAATTACGAAAAATTATATTTATTAAATTTACAATTATATGAACAATAATTTTAAAAATAATATAATTTTATTATAAGATTTTTATATTTATTTACGAGATTTTTATAAATATAATATTCATTTACGATATTTTTATAATAATTATATTTACTTAAATCGTAATAAATTTATTAAATTAAAAAAAAACGATTAAGCGTATAATGCTTTTATTAATAATTATTATATATATTTAAGTATTTATAATTCGAATTATATATTACGTCGTTATAATAATATATATAAAAATAATAAATAAAAACGAAATTATAATTTATTAAATCTTTATAAACGAGAATTATAAATATATTTATAAAAAATATACACATTATTATTAAGTAAACTCGATTTTAAATTAATATTTAATTCGATTAAGTTTTAAATATTATATTACTTTATATACATATAACGATTTATTTAAATATAATAAAGTTAAATTTATTTCATTATCGCTATCTCGTTATCGTTATTATTTAATTATAAAAATATAGCATTTTTTGTTTTTTATAAACATATATTATAAAATTTCGAAAAATTATTAAAACATTCAATAAAATAAGATTAATACAATTTTAATATATATATATTCGCTTTATATATATAAATAGCATTATTTTTATATATTATATATAATTATTAATATTAATTATTATTACTACTTAATATATTAATTAAAAATTCAAATAAATACTTGACTTTTTTTTTATATAAACGTTTTAAAAAGTTTTTTAATAATATTTTAACATTTCGTTATCGCTATTATTAATTTTATTTAATAAAATATATATAACATTTTATAAAAAAAATTAGAAAATTATCAAAAAAAATTCACTATATTTAAATAAAAAATTTAACGTTTACGATTCGATTCGGTTTAAGAAATTTTATTTAATTATATCGTTTATTTTTACGATTATTTTTCTCGTTTAAATATCGAATATTAAATTAACGTTAAATATTTAAATGCTTTAATAATAATTACGACGTTATTTTCTAATTAAATTAAGTTATTTAAAAACGTTTATATTAATAAAGCATTATAAGATCGACGATGTTATTTAAAATTTTATAATAATATATTATTATTATTATTATTATTATTATCGTAATTTTTCTCGATTATAAATAATTATTAATTCAAAATTTCGAAGATATAAAATAAATTATAAATATATATCTTCGATATCTATAACGCTAAACATCGCTTTTTAAAAAAAAATTAAAATTTTACGAGCGTATTTTACATTTTTAATAAAATTAACTTTTTTTTAACATTATATCTTTTTAACACATTTTAATTAAGTTTAACGTGTTTTAATAAAAACATTTACATTTATTAAAAGCCTTTTTCTTATATACATATTTTCTTTCTACTTAATTGTTTTATTTAATATATTTATATAATATAACTTTATATCGATTTTAATAATATAAAAATAATTATAAAAATTTAATTATTTTTCTTAATTTAATTCTTCGATGAAATCGCGAAAAAAAACCGATATCGAAATTCTTTTTTATTACTTTTGTAGTTACTTTATTTTTATACGTATTAATTTTTAATTTCTTTAAAAACGATTTTATTAAAAAACTTTAATTTTTTAAATTTAATTCGATAAAAGAATTAATTTAACTCGTTTTTAAAATAGTAATTTTAAAAATTGTTAATATAATAACGACGTTTTTTTAAATTAATTAATTAACATTTTTATATAATACGTTGTTATTATAATATTTTTATTTTTATTTTAAACGTTTACAATATCGTTTTTATTTCTTAAACGTTTATATTTAATATTTAAATATTTAATATCAACTTTCAAATTTTATAAATTCGAAAGCTTTAATAAATTCGATATGATTTTCTTGAAAACGTAAATTCGAAATTATTAAAGAATTTTTTCGTTTTTTTTTTACGTTTTCATAATTATTTCTTTTAACATTTTTTTAAAAAAAACAATTTTATATATTTTATTATTAATTCGAAATTCGATATTAAATTAATATAATCAAATTATAAAAGTAAAAAATATTAGAAAAATATTATTTATAATTTTATTTCTTAATCGTCAAAAAATGAATTTCTATAAATAATTTCGTTTTAATAAATTAATAAAATTTAGAAAAGTAATTTTAATAATAAAGCGAGCGTAAAAGATGAAAATCTCTTTTTGAGATTTTGAATATTTATTACGAATTTGAGATTTTGAAATTTTGCTTTCGCTTTTTACTTTCGATTAATGTTCGCGAATATTTAATTAAAAAATAATAAAATTAATTCGAATTAATAATATTAATAAATATCGCTTTAATTATATTATAAATAACGTTTTTATAATAGTTTCGAATATAATTAATTTTACTTTATTTATTTAAATATAATTTTCAATTATCATCAAATTTAAAATTTATTTTTATATATTAAATTTTATATTATTTTTATATCGTAAAGTTTTTTAATAATGAAATATTTGTTATTCGATTTAAAATTAATAAAGTTTATTATAATTGCAAAAATGTTACGATAAAAAACTTTATATCAAATTATTTTAAATATCGCTATTAATATATATAAAAGAATAAAATAAAGTTAAATTAAAATATCTTAAATTTGTATATACAATTAATTATTAATTTAACGTTATTTTTTATTGTGAATAACGCTTAAATAACGACGTTTAGGTTTTTCGAGCGCTTTTTTAAAAATTTATATATAAAAATCTTACATCTTTTGCCCTTTACCTTCTCAAAAATAAAGTTTTTTTTATAATTTTATAAATTATAAAACTCGCTTTGCGCTTTTCAAAAATATAAAAATTATGAAATTCGATTTAATATTCGTTAAATGAATAAATATTCGAATATCGATTTTAAAGTCGTATCAAACCTGCTCGAAACGATTAATATTTCTTTCGTTTTAATTATTTATCTGCGAAAACGCGTATAATCGTTATTTTTCTATCAACTTATTAATTTATTAATTAATTATTAATATAAATATATTCGATTTTAACATTTCTCGCTTAAACGCTATTAAACGTTTAAAATATATAAACGCTTTTTATCGATTTTTTAAAGACTTTATTAACGTTCTTAAAATCTCTTTTGACGATTTCATTATTATTAACAATCGAAAATAAAATCGAAATTAACGATCATTTATTATTATTATATATAAACGCGTAAAAAAACTTTCAAAAAGATTTCGAATAATCATTTCGTTTTCATAATCGTCATATTTTTAAATTAATCGATTTTCGTTTTTTTAAAACGCGTTACTATTTTTTATTTCATTTATTATTTTTCTTTTTATTTAATAACGCGTTTTTGTAAAACGTATTATCTACGTCGCTAAACAAACGCAAATAAATAAATATATATAAAAGACGTAATATTATTATTGAATTTAATGATTAAATTATGTGATAAAATTAATTTTTAAAAATCAAAAGAAAACTTCGAGATATATTAAATAAACATATATTTGTTAAATATTTTCATTAGCGAAATAATTGCGAGATTAATTCAATTGAATTTAAATTTTATAACTTTTATAAAAATTTATAAAAGATGACGTCACGATAATGTATACTTTATATAAAATATATGCGATCATTCGATTTAACAATTATCTTTCTCTTTAAATCTTAATTTTTAAATATTTATATTGAGAAAAGAATCTTATATAATGCTTATTAAAAAACCTTCAAATTTCATAAAGAAAATAAAAAAAAAGAGTTATCATAACGTTATCATTTTTACGACGTAACATTATAATTCGTAATAAAATAATTTTTTAACGTTAAGCAATAATAACAATTATGTTATATTATTAACTTCATAATATTTTTTTAAAATATTAAATTATAAACATTTTTAATGAAGCGACGTAATCGATAAAAACCTTTTTTTATTATATACATTTATTTATTCAATTTTTGATAACGATGTTTCAATTATAATAATTTCGTTTCTTTTTTATTAAAAAACAATAATAAAGTTAAGGGGCGATGTGTTTTATAAATATTATAATAATAATATACACTCGCTAACGTTATTAAAACGCGCGTTATTATTTAATATTCGCTTATTATCACATCACGACGTTGAATTATATATAAAAATTCAATAATTTTTTTTATTTTTTTTTTTTATTATTTTTTTTATCTCATTTATGAGTGTTTGATTTAATTATGCGATGACGATAATATTATAATTGATTTCGTATATAATTTTTTCGTTATAACATAAATTTAAGATTATTATAAATATCGCAACTTCGTTATTTGCGTTTGATGATTTTATTAACACGTTTTATAAACATTTTATATAATAAAATAATAACATCAACATTAATAACAATAACATCATCATCATTATCATCAACATCATTAACAATAAATTCATTATCGCTCAATAATCGTAATTGTTAATTATCAATTATTTTGTTTTGTCATCGCTTAATAATCGACATCGTTAATAATTAATAATAATCGATTTATTATACAAAACTTGTTTTTATAAAAAAAACGATTTTTATATTCGCGGTGAATTTTCTTTTTACATTAAATATAAAATAAATAAATATAACATCAACCGTTGCGTTGAGATTTCGTTTATTTATTAAAACAAAATGTGAAAAACTTTGCGGCGTGTACGACGTCATAATTTGATATTTAATCTTGTTCACACACGAACGCATATCGATAAGAGAATTATTCAATAACGCAAATAATAAAAACGCACGATGACGACAGCTTTGATTGTTTTTATTATTATTATTAATTTATAATATAAGCTCGATATAACAAATAAACGTATTAATAAATTAAAAAATATGAATATGTTTTTAAATCAAAAATTTAATAATTTATATAAATTCGAGAAGAAATTGATAAAAGACGATAAATCTTTTTCGAAAAATTTAAAGTCGAATGTTATTTTAATGAATGATCTCATAAATAACGATAACGTTGAGTTATCGATTCTCTTTAAAAAATCCGTCTTCGATTTGATATTTAATTAAAAAATTTACGATATCGAAAGGGCGTGACAAAATTGAATAACGATTTATTTTTATAATAACGTTGATATAAAAAGCTTAAAGCAATCTCTTCAATAACATCTTTGAATATTTTTTTTAAAAATCATATTTATAATAATAATATATATTTTAATACGACACACCTTCGTTATAACATTTTATAATTTAAATAATAAATAATAATATCATTTTTCAACACATATGTTCATTATAATAAGAATTTAAAAACGCGCTTATAATAAAAATATCACTTTTAAACATCATAATTTTCGATAAATATTTAAGTCTTATCACGTCGTTTTCGCTTGCTGCGCGATAATGTTTTATATAATCAATTAAACTTTTTAAAATTGAACTCTTTATTTTATTGTTTTCATTTATTATTCGATTACTTATTAAAAACATCAATTAAATCGTTAATATTTAAAATATCTTTATTTGATATTTATTAATTATATTTATCGTTTTAATCAATTCATTTGACTTTATATTAAACGCCTTTTTTATTTTTTATTTTATTAATAATTTCTTCGATTTTTTACATCTTATTATTATTAATAAAATTAAAAATTTATATAAATAAAACATTCGTTTCATTCGCGCATTCGCGATAATAATAAAATTTAAATAACGATATATAAAAGATATTATAAATTTTATAAAAAAAAGACAATAATAATCGATACGTTTGCGCGTTTATTTTATTTATAATTCGAAAAAATTTCACGAATTTATGAAATAACTTTTTGTTTAAACGTTTTTATTTAAAGTTTTTAATTATTAATATTATTAAATCGCTTATTTTATAATTTTAAAATTAATGCGATTTATTATATTATTTGATTTAAATTGCGATAACGCTTTAAAAGTGATTCGCAATTTCATTTTATAATGTTTATAATCTTTTTATTTTATTATTTATAACGAATATTTTCTTTTTAACGAAATCGTTTTCGATTTTTCATCGAATTTCAAAATGATAATTATATATTAAAAAAAACGATGTCGTTTCGATAAAGAAATATTAATTATTCATATATGCAAATTCTGTTATAAATAATAATTTAACTCAATTCGTTTATTTATCATTCACAAACATATATAAAAAATGTTTTAACATTTGATTTTATCGTTTTATTTAATTGTTCGTTTATAAATGAAAGGCGATGCTTAAACGCCGCTTAATTTTAAAATGAAAATAAACAATTAATTAAAAACTATTAATAAATATAAAGTCTCGATCGTTAATGATATTATTTGACATGTTATAACGATATATTATTTTATTATAAAGCACTTTCGCCAACGTAACGACATCGATCGTGATTTTTATAAATAAATATTTAATCATTTTTGTAAATCGATTTATTATTATTAAAATAACGTTATATATAACGTTTTTAAACTTGCTTAATAATAAGTTTATAATAAAATTTATAATTTTTTTTTTATAACTTCGTAACAACGAAAAACGAATTAAATTCGTTATACAATTAATATCGCGACGATTTCGTTCATTAACATATATTATAAATTTTTATATATTTTATAATTTTTTTCAAAAATTCGTTTTAATAATATTTTCGAATAAAAAGTTTATGCGTTTTCGTAACGTTAAAATGTTTAAATAATAAATTATTATAATAACGATTAATGAGTTTTTTTTTAATAACATTATTTTTAAAAATGTAAAAACGATTATTATATCGCAACAATTTTTCAAAATTAAAAGCTTATTTTTATTACATTTTTAATATTATTTTAATAACGCATCGAAATTAATATAAAATGAATATATTTAATTATCATAAAATTGTAACTCTCAAATTAACTTCTTCATTAATCGATATAATTTTTTATACGCAATTTCAAATGCGATTTTAATCTCTTTTTTTGAAATAATTATTTAAACATTTATAATTTAAAATATAAGCGTTATTATAATGATTATTTTTTTATTTTTTTACGATAATTTCTCGCTAATTCAAAACGCAAACTTGTTTTAAAATGTCGATAACAATTTAATACTTAATAACGATGCTTTTTTATAATCAAAACGTCGCGATAACGCATCGATAAAATTTAATTTTTTAATTCGATAAAAAATCTCAAAATCGTAAACGATTAACTTTAAAGCCCATCGAATTTATTTAAAATTAAACTCTTTTTATTTAAAAAATCTTTTAAAATTATTATAATCGATTCACATTTTAATGTAATAAATATTGCCCTTTAAATAATATTGTTATTATTTCATTATCATTATAATAATAAACAATTTTTGATTATAAATCTCATAATTTTATTTAATAAAAATCATTTTTCGAAATCAAAAGATAATAAGACGTCAATGTTTATACTCATTTTATTAAATAAATATAATCTCAAAATCAAAATTGAAAACATTAATTTTTATACGCAATTTCGTTTTCGAATCATAATAACGTAAAAATAACGTTTTCGAAAAAGTGCGTTTTAATTATAAAAACGCTTTTTTAACGCCCTCGAATTATATAAAAAATTTAAACTTTTTATCGTTTTTATTATCTTTTAATAAATCGATTAATAACGTAATTATAATAAAATAATCATAAATAAACCATTAATAAAAATTTATAAAGTTTAAAAAAATTTGCATCTCTCGATAACTTTTTGATTTAAATTAAT
>WOGZ01000589.1:0-13154 GCA_009733775.1 Alectoria sarmentosa
CGAAAATTAATTTAATCGTTATTTTTATAAACGTATTTAAAAATATATTTATAAATTTTAACGTTAACGTAAATTTTCACATTAATGTAAATATTATATTTAATTAATAAATATAAATTATAAAACATTATTTAACAATTTTATTTAAATTTATTTTTTAAAATTATAATAAATTTATATCGACGATAAAAAAAATATTCGATATTTAATTTAAAAATAATATAATTATTATACTTTTTTGAAAATCGTTTATTATATTAATTTTTGTTCGAATTTTAATAAAATGAAACGATATTCGTTTTACTTATAACGTAAAAATTATAATTATTATAAATTATATATTTAATTATAATAATATAAAAATTGAGAAATCGAATATAATTAAAATTTTTAATATTAATAATAACGTTTATTTCATTAACGTTTAAATAACGATTTTTAAAATATAATATAATAAATATATAAATATATAATAATTTTCGTTTTTGAAATTTTATAATATAATAATACGTTAAAATTCGATCTTTTACGAGTAAAAATCATTTAAAATTAAAATTAATTATCGAAATTTTAATTAATCGTAATTCAATTTTCGAGATAAAAAGATTTTTTTTTAAAAATATAATAAAATTTATAAATAGAGATTATAATATATAAAAAGTTAAACGATGTTAAAAGTATTTTTAAAAATTATAATTTATATTAATTATTTAATTAATATATTTTTAAAAGATTTATTATAAGTAAATATATTTAAAAAAAATAAAAGAAAGTTTATTAAGCATTTTTTGTTAAAAATATCATTTATAAAAATCTTTAACTTTAATTTAAACGTTTTTATTCTTAAATTAAGTTAATCGATAATTAATTTATTAACTAAAAAATTAATAACAATTTTAATTTATTTTAAATTGCAAATGAAAATAGTAAAGATATTTAATTAATTAAATTTAATAATTAAAGTTATACAATTTTGATAAAGTTATTTTATAAATTATAATTTTTTAATATAAATAATAATAATAATACGTTATTTATTAATTTATACGCTTATAATAACTTTATTAATTTAAATATTAATAATTATTTGATAAATATTAATTCGAATATTTTTTAAACTTGCTTTATTTAATAAAATTGATTATTTTTAACGATTATATATATATATTATAAACGAAATATTAAAATAATTTATCGCAATAAAAAAGACGATTAAATTTAATAAAACGAATTTATATAAAACATTTATAAAGAATTAATTTAATAAATTTAAAGAAATAAAGAAAAAAATTTATAAAAAAAATTAATGTAATTTGCTTTAAGTCTTTTCGATTATTAATTTATAAAACGATATTATTATTGTTATCTTAATTAATAAATTTTTTTTTTATTAAATAAAATATTTATAATAAATATATTATTATATTATAATTATTTATTAAATAAAAAAATAAGAAAACAGCGTAATAATATATAAGCGAGATATTAATATTAAATATTATATTTATCGTCATTTTAAATCTTAATTAAAACGTCTTTCGTCTCGAATATATTTAATAAATTATTTATATTTTTTTTTTAAATAATAGCGATTTCATTTAAAATAAAACGATTATAAATGCGTGAATTATAATGTTGCGAGTTTTTATATAATAATTTATAATTTTATATAATTAAATCGATTTTCAATTTTTTAAATATCGTTTTAAAGATAATAATATAAAAATTAATGCTTTTAAAAAAAAAATTATTTTTCGATAAAATTATTATTTAATATTATTATAATAATTATATTTAATATAATTAATATAAAAAACGCGATCGAAAAAAAATTATATCGTATTATAAATTGTTTTTGAGTGTTATTTATGATGTAAATTTATTTAAAAATCGATTTTTCGCTTTTTAAAGACGTTAAAGCGAATATATAAATAATAAACGCGCTTTACATCTTATATATAAATAAAATTATCGAATAATTAATAATAATTTATTATAAAATTATTAAAACGACGTTATTATATTAAATATTATAAACGCGATATTTTTTTCATTTATCGATTAAAATTATAATATCAAATTTTAAAAAATGTAAAATGTTATTAGTATTACGCTCGTTGAAAATAATAAAATTAATTATATTTATTTAAACGTCTCTTTAATGTTCTTTATTCTCGTTTTAATCGTTATTTTTATTTTCATTTTATAAACGTTTATTTTAAATATAACGATTTCGATTTTGTCGTTATTATAACATTATTTTGATATTTTATTATTAAATAACGTCGCATTAAATTAATCGCAAATGTAATTTATAAAATTAAAATTATATCGCGAAAACTTTATAATATATAAATGACGCGCAATGTAATTTGTTAATTTTATTAAAAATTAAATAAATTGAATAACTTTCAAAAAAGAATTAAAAAACGAATTGTTAAAAAAATCGATGTTAACGAAATTTGCTAATAAATCTCGCAATAGAGAATTCTTTATTACGTAATTTACCTTTAAAAGATTCTTCGCATCGATTGAAACATTTTTCGATTATTTAAAAATGTAAAATACGCGTCGTTAAATAAAAGAGAAAACGAAAGGCGAGAAAAAAGAGAAAAACGCGTTAACTTGAAAAAACGACGGCTGTAAGAAAAAAGAGTTTTTTTTAATTCTTTTTAAGAGTCTTTCACCGCGATTGATAATAATAATAATTAATTTTTTGATAATAATTAATGTTTAACTTCGATTGTCGACGAAGAAAAATTCGCTTAAAAAAGATTTAAACGCGTTAATAAAAGCTTTAAAAAATGCTAAAAATTGATTATAATATCGAATTTATTTAATTATACGCTCTGAAAAAATATTAATAGCGAATATATTTATATTAATTATTAATTAATAAATTAATAAAAGAATAATAATTACACGCGGCTTCACAGATAAATAAATAAAACGAAAAAAATATTAATCGCCTTCGAGAGACCTCGTGCGATTTCTTGAAAATCGATTTTTGAATATTTTTTCACTTTATTAATAATAATCCAAATATTATTATTTTTATATCGATGAAAAGCTCAAAACGAGATTTATAATCTACGAAATTATAAAGATATTATATTTGTAAAATCGATGAGGGTAAAAGATGTAAGATTTTTATATACAAATTTTGATAAGAACGCTCGAAAGACTTAAACGCCGCTATTCGAACGCTATTCGAAATAAAAAACTTATCTAAGATTTACATTAACTGTATATATAAATTTAAGATATTTTAACTTAATTTTATTTTATTCTTTTATATATATTAATAACTTATTTTATAATATAAAAAAAAGATAATTTTTTATTATTTAGAAATTCGTATTTATGAAAAGTCGAAGAATTTAATATTAAAATAATTTAAACTTTTTAATTTCTTTTTAATAAAAAATAACGAGTGTAAAAGACTTTTATAAATTAATAATAATAATTATAATATAAATAATAAACGACTTAAAGTAATTAAATATAAAATAAAATATGATTATAATATTTTAAAATGTAATTAAGTTATTTATATATATTTATATAAAGCTTTTATATAAAAAGAATATTTTATATTAATTTTAAAATGCTTAAAAATCTTTTATATAAATAATTATTTAATTCGAAAAAGTTTATTATTAAAAGAATATAATTATAATAAAGTCGAATATAATTTCGAAAATCTGTTTTATTAATATTATATAATAATTTTTTAAAATTAAAAAATTTATAATTATATATAATAAAGTTATTTATTTGAAAAATCGATCGTTTTATATAATATATAATAATTATAATATATAATAATTATAATATATTATAATATACTATATTATATTTCGTAATAAATTGTATAAAAAATTATTTAATTAATATTTAATTATAATAATTTAATATAATAAATAATTATTAACTTTTAAAAAATATTAAATTTTATAAATAAGTGTAAAAATTGAAATTGCAATTATTACATTTTATTAAAAATAAGAATTTTATAATATAAAAGAAATTATAAACTGTTTCTTATTTTTTTCGCTTTATTTTTTATCGATTTAAAAACTTGTTTATTAAAAATACGCCTTTAATAATTATTAACTTTTACGTAAAAAATATAACATTTTTACTTAAATGCATTATTGAATAATATATTGAATGATAAAGACAGTTCGCTTATTTTTACTTTTTCTCAAAATTTATAATTTTTAAAATACGATATATTTTTTATAAATTATTTTAAAAAATTAATTATTACTTTAATTTTTTTAATAACATTTTTTATTTTAATAATAAAAAGATTTTTTTTCAAATAAATAAATATTATATAAGTTATAAAGTAAATATAATATATAACGAAGTTACGAAATTATTTAAATCTTAATTTAAAGAGATTTTATAATAAAACACGTATTTATAATTAAAGATTTTATTTTTTCGAATCTTTTATCGATCACAATTTGCGTTTAACGAAGTATATATATTAATTATATATTAATATTTATAATTTTGAAATCGTTAATTTCGAATTTAATATAAAACATTTTTTATTAATATTATATCTCGATAATGCGTAAATTAAAAAATTAATAATTTTTTATTTAATATTTAATATTTTTCGATTTATTCGTATAAAAAATTAATTATTATAAAATTCAAAATTTATATTATTTTAATATATATAATATCGTAACATTTAAAAAAAATGTATTTATTTAATTGTTTAAAAGTAAAAAAAAACGTATTTATTATAAAAATAATAAAGATAAATTTTAACATATAAATTATAATAATAATTAAAAAATAAATTGTTTATATAAATTATTATTTAACACGCTTTTAATAATCGACTTTAATTTAAAAAATTATTATTATTATATTTAAAAGAAATTGTTATAAATTATTAACAAATTTTATAAAAAAGTTATTATTACGATATAATTTAAATTTATCGAAATAATTTCATATTTTATAATATTAAAACTCGTCTCTTCTCGATAATATTTATAAATTTTGCGAAAGTTTTTAAAATTCGTATTAACAATTTAATAAAAAGTTTTTTTAATAATTATATTCTTTGATTAAAAGTTATTTAAAATAAAACGAAATTTAATTATAAAAAAAATGTTAATTAATTAACATAAAATGTAAAATATAAATATATATATATATAAAATATAATATTAATAAAAGATAATTGCGTACGAATTTTAATTTTATATAAATTACGTTAATATTATAGTTTATATATAATAATAATTAAATTACGTAATTTATAATACTTTAATTTTAAGTATATAAACACTTTTTTTGCATAACTTTTAATCATAAAGAAAGCAAGCTTTTCAATTAAAATTCGAGGTTTAGTCGATCATTGCTCGCATCCCCCAAAAAATCCTATACATCATCATCTGGGAACATAATATTGCGGAGATGCCATAGCGATGTCGAATAGTACATGAGGGCAATCACATCAAGCTTATCAAGTAATAATTATGGTATATATGTATGTAACTGTAGCAAGCCAGCAGTAGCCGGGTAAACCTCGGATTTTAATGACTTATGTCCAGGCCTTGAAGAAAGCTTTTCAATTAGCCCTAGCGCCGGAGAGTTGGCAGGGACTTTTGTCACTGAACCTCGTAAGAATCATTTTCTCACTATGAGTTACAATCATAATCCTATTCGCGCATAGCCATGGAGACATTTTCAACATAATAATTTCGTACTTAACACAACCGATTCTCACAAGTACAGTACCCGTATCTAACTCGCTTTGCCTCAACCTACTCTCACCCCCTTCAATCTTCGACTTCTAATTCTCAGAATGCGCGTCTTTTCCTCCACCTACACCTTCGACTACAGCTGGAACGAAGTCTCAACAGCCAACTGGCTCAAATACTGCCCTTGGAACAAATCTTCTTCACACGTTATCGCCGTCGATACTCTCTCCCGAAACGTCGACCCCAGCAGTGGCATTTTACGCACAGAGCGCCTGATAACGTGCACTCAGTCCGCACCAGCATGGGTCATTGCCATTATGGGCGGAAGCTGCACAACCTATTCATACGAAACATCCTATGTGGACCCGGTGAAGAAACGCGTGACCATGTGCAGTACCAATCTCACCTGGTCGAACATGATCAGCGTGCGAGAAACCGTGGTCTACCAGTCTGACGACAGTCAAAGTGAGCCAGGCCACGAGCGGACCAAGTTCGAGCAAGAAGCAAGGATCACAGCGTTGTGTGGGGGTTGGCAAAAGATGAGATCCAAGATCGAAGAAGCTAGTGTGGAACGCTTTCGGGAAAACGCGAGGAGGTGAGTCAACTTTTTGGATCCATATCTTCCTGAATCGTACTGTTTTAGGAATTGTGAGGCTTGTTGCAGGAGTTGAAGACTCCCGGAGCGTGTTTCGTAACTCAAATCTGATCTCAAAAAAGACATTCTGACTCCGAACCCATTCAGAGGGAGAGAAGGGTTTGAAGCCGTACTGGAGATGAGCAGGAGGGTATTTGGCGAAGAAAGAGAGAGGGAGAGGAGAATGCAAGAGATGGCCGCGTCTTGATCGACGAGACCGGGCTCGCTCTTTTGAGAATTACGTTCATGGCTGGGTTTAGCGATCATACAGACTGGCGTTTTGATACTACGGGATGATTACGAACAGCAAAAAGTCGGCATTTCTACGGCGTCTACCCGGCCAATGGGTGTTCCCCACACATACGTATTTACCATTACACGGCTCTCCGAAACATAGACCATATTGAGGGGGAATGGTAGAGATTCCCTTTCCCTGAACTTGTAAAAGATCAGGATTTATCTTCAGTTTTTAATTCCAACACCGATGTGTAACCCCTGTATTTCTTCTCGTGAAGTTCAAACCCGTCTTGACCCCAGATTATTGAGAAAAAGATAAGTCCACTCCTTGCGCCAGCCAAACGGGGCTGGTGAATTGCTGGGAAACTCAACTACGAACGCGGAATTGCCCTCCTTAAACCACGAGTAAGCATGGCAAATGTAGATAAGGAGCGTCCAATCCAGCTAACGCGTTCCGAATTTCTGTAAGCGCAAAGTCTGTCGGCCCAGATGGTGGTACCTGCATGTATCTCGGTGTATTGAGAGTCTCATCATGGGGGCCTCGTGTAAGACAAGACTCGATGTCCAATGCCTGGTCGTGTTGATCGAAACTTGGCACGCTTCTCAAGCGCTGCGCATAAAGGTATTGTGGCTTCGCCTTCGATTATTGATGTACTCATGTTGGGTTGAGCGTGGTGTTGGAGGTCCTCCCGGTAATAGAGTCGTTCACATCAAGCCCCCCAGTACCACCTTGCCCAACCCAGCGAATTCAGCCTTGGCTCCTTTTCTACTTTCCTCCTCGAATTCTTTAATGATACCTGCCACAATGATTTTGCGAAGTTTCGCATCCGCTTTAGCGAAAATCTCCCCCGTTCCTGGAGCACACATCGCTGGCGAAGGAATCAGACCTACGATTCGTGTGTAGCAATCGATCAATACGTCACACAAGGTTGCGAAAGTCTCGAAAAAGTCCGGATCGAAGGGCAATGATGGAGTGAGCAAGTGTGTGTACTCCTCGCCAGGTAATAGATCCTGCTCGCTGGCTGGAAACGACGAGGCAGTGGACCCAGCCGTTGCTCCAGTCGTCATGGCCTTCAGATCGGCTGGGTCGCTTGTATTCATTGGGAGCCCAATATCTGTCGCCGAGCTTGTTCTTCGACCCTTCATACTGGCATGTGTTGCACGCTTGAACATTTGCGGTAGACGTGCCCTTGAGAGTGAGGAAGCAGAACCACCTTCTGGTGGATGTATCTGTTGGTATGATTCAAACTCGACTAGAAGTGCATTAAGAGCACGGAGGCACTCTTGTGGGTTTGCAGCATTCAAGTCTAGAATATTAGGAAGGGAAAGACCAAGCAACAAAAAGTTCGTTGCCCTGCGAGCAAGTTTTTTCGGCTCGAAGAACGGAATTTTAGCCAGGTCGGACTTGCTAAAAAGCAGTGTATTAAACCAATACACCCGGCCCTCATGAGCCTTTCTCAAGTAGTCCAGAGTAGATATCCTTTTGGATGACACGTCATGGATCTGCTGATATACGATACTTGGATTCTGCATCCCTCCCGTGGAGGCTGACGGAAGACTTGGGGCTGATAGTGAGGTATTGGTCCCGCCCTGGCCAAAGCTTATGCTCGATTGCGAGGTCGTCGGAGGCTTGCCATACTCGGGCCGAAGCCCATTTGTAAAGGCAGTAGTGGCCATTGTTAGCGAAGGTGTGGAGTGACTGAGGTCTGCATACGAAGCATTAGTTGGGAGTGGCGGGAGGATTTCGTCCGAGCTTTGCTGGGTGGATAAAGCTTTATGTGAAGATACAGACAATAGATTCGAACGCTGGTGTCTACTCAAGTGTGAGGGGATAGGATTCTTATATGGCGGCTGTGATATGGCGGCTGTCAATGTGTCTTTGCGAAAAGTTCCTTGGTAGGAGAATCTTAAGGTGGAAGATCGTTTGGTGCTGAAACTTCGAGAGTATTCTTCGTCGACCAGATCCCAGGGCTGGTTGATATGTTGAGGAGGTGAGATGTTGCTAGCGATACGTTTGGTAGAGGATTTGATACTGTACACAAAATTTGCGGTGCTCGTTGGTCCTGCCGAATTCCGATGCTGACCGCGCCCCATATCTCTCCAATGGGAGGCTAGTACAATCCTGTGGGTATCTCTCTGCGGTCTGATTTACTTGTCATGGTGCGCAGACTACAAAGCTCTACACGATGCTGTAAAGCAGGTTGTAGATGAGACCGACAGCCATTTGTAGTTGCCTAATTACCGGGACGGGGAGTAGGTGTGAAAGGAGTATCAGGCACTGGCGTGGAAAGAGATGCATGTCAGCACGCTGGGAGATAGGAAACAGTACTGGTACTTTGCTTGTACACGCCGAAAACAACATCAAAAGCGCAAACCCTCATTTTTGAAACTACATCAACACCGTTCAAATAAAACACATTCTAAGGCCGTCAAACTTTTTAATAAAATCATAACCATTTTTTGATTTTTAATAATATTTGTAAGTATAACGAAAAAAATCTTATAATTCACTTTAAATAATTTTAATCTCTTAAACGCGATCGCGTATAAAATTTAATTTTTATAATCTTTTAAAAAAGATTATAATAATTCGATTTTGCGATTTTATAAATGTTTTACAATTTAAACGTATTACGCAATAAAACATTTAAAATATTTAATTTTATTAAAATAAATCTTTAACGTAATAAACGTTAAAAATAGTTTAAATTTATTAATAATAATTAAAAGCTTTATAATAATTAATAATTTAAATAAATTTACACGTTAATTTAATAATTATATATTTAAATATTTTATAATGAATTTAAAAGAGTTAAAAGCGACGTTTATATTAAAATTAATATAAAGTTTAAAATTATATAAATGTATATAACGAGAATAATAAGTTTAAGGAGAGAAAATTATATAAAAGGCAAAAAGGTCTATATGTAAGCCGTAGGACCACGCTAGGCCCGATGGGGCATAGCCGGTGTCATGGCATGAAAGGGTGTTAAAGGGATGCCATGTAGGGTACGCTCATAACACTATCCCCCCCTCTCAATAGCGGTGGCCCCCAGCGCTGTAAACCCAGGAGACGTACGCCTGCCGCTTGCCTTGCGCCTCCGAAATCCATGATCCTTGCCTGTCTGGACCGGAGACGAATACGTCCATAATGTGGCCGCAGCATCGAGTCTGAATGGATCCAAATCGTTCGAAAACAAGATATCCGATGTTTTGCCGGATCGCATATTGATCTGACATTGCGCTAATTGTATGCGGCCCAAGATCCTGAGACAATTGCCCGTGTTATTATCGTATGCATATTTGTGATGGCCATGTGAGAACGTTGAGAATGTGCGCTATTGCGTCTCCTTTGCTGGTGGTGTTAACACATAATAATTGTTGAAGACATTACAGGCCTTGTCGTAGCTCTCCAAATCCTTCTTTAAGTTTCTGCGTGTTATCGCCCTTTGCCTTTCCATGTAGAATGGAACTATGTATAAGGGAGGGAAGCCTATATGTAGGTCCCTAGACCACGCTAGGGCCAATAAACCTAATAGGGTTGAATGGTGTGTTAAAGGGAAGTTAGCCTTATTAAGGATGTAGGGTACGCTCGTAACATTATCCCCCCCTCTCAATAACGATGGCCCTCAGCGTTGTAAACTCAGGAGACGTACGCCTGCCGCTTGCCCTACGCCTCCGAAATTCATAATCCTTATTCGTCTGAATCGGAGACGAATACGTTCAAAATCCATAATCTTTGTCTATTTGAATCGAAGAAAAATGTTCGTAATATAATCGCAACATCGAGTTTAAATGAATTCAAATCGTTTAAAAATAATATATTCGATATTTTATTAAATAATATATTATTTTAACATTACGCTAATTATATACGATTTAAGATTTAAAATAATTAATCGTATTATTATTATTGTATATATATTTATAATAATTATATAAAAACGTTAAAAATTGCGCTATTGCGTTTTTATTATTAATAATATTTATATATAATAATTATTAAAAATAATACAATTACTTTTTAAATTCTTTTTTACACTTTTAATAATTTTTATTTAAAGTTAAAAAAAATTTATCGTATATATATATTATTTTTTAATATTTATTAATAACTTAATTTAAAAACTTTATTGTATTTTAATTTTTAATTTTTTATATTTTTATTATTAAAGATTTTAATAGAAAAATAAAATCGAAATATGTTATTAAATATTTGATAATAAACTCGTTATATAAATTATTAATATATATTATTATAATAAATTTATTATAAAAAATCGATATGTTTAATAAAGAGATTATATCGTTATTATTTTAATTATTAATTTTGTTTTCGATATCGTTATAACAAACTTATTATTAATAAAAAAATGTTATTTCGTTAACTTTTTTCTGATTCGCTTATAATATAAATATTTTAATGTTTTTATTTATCTCTCGTTTATTATAACGAAACGATTTCGTTATCTTAATATAATTTTTTTAAAATTCAATTATCGTATAATAATTAAATTTAGAAATACGATATTTCAAATTTTTATCTTAATTTTAATCGTAATAAATATCTTAATTTCAAGTTAATATTTTAATCAAGTTTTTATTAACGCGTTTTTTTTAAATTATTCGTTTATTAATTCGAATATACGAGAATAAATCTTTAATAATGTCAGGAACTGAAATGATGCTGAATGCTTTGTATTTCGGTATGCACGGAATAATAGCTATGAAGAGAGAATACATGCTGTGAAGCCGAATATGTAGGCAATGCCAAGTCGCGCTAGGCCCAATCGGGTCATGTAAGGCTGTGGGCTGGAATCATGACATTACCCCCTCCTTCACATCGCCATGTCCTCATGACAGATCCCTTCATAATCATTCCTTGTCCGGAGAGTTTGGGGACTCGTAGCTGTCTCTAGCCTTGACTCTTCACATTCTTCTCTGTAGCAGGCCTGCTGCTGTTCCTTCTTGACATTCTTATCACATGACATCGCAATTCATCATCCTTCACACATCTCATACCCAGTACCCCGTAAATCATTGCAAATCCTTTCAACCATCCGGCTTTCCATTCATGTGTTCATGCACTCTTTGTGTCATGGGACCGTCGTTGAGCATACAGCCTTCCAGCTTTCCATCCATGTTTCATGCACTCTTTGTGCCATGGGACTGGTTTCGTAGCTATTCTTTGTTGCTGTCTCGGGGACTCGTAGATAAAGATGATGAGGTATGTCGTAGCGGTGTTGTTCGTACTTGGCTATCATTGTAGCAGGCTCACTTTTCTTCGTTCTTGATTGCCTTTGTAGTAGGCTCACTTCCGAATCGACGTGCTCAATGAAGAGGTCGTATCGTATCTTGTCATTGTCGCAGGCTCATGTCTCTGTATGACGCGTTCGTAGCAGCCGTTGTCATGTATCTAGGCCTGATACGACTAAGGTTGCCTAAGCCCCAGAAGTTCCGTGGTGTTGTTTCCTGTGCCTCGTTGGCCAACACCGATGTATGGTCTACTACGACTCAGGGGCGACCAGGCCCCAAATCGGATAGCTATTATTCCGTGCATACCGGAATACAAGCATTCAGCATCATTTCCGATTCCCTGACAAATAATTATAACTTCGTTATTTTTAAAATGTGATTAATTATATACGTTTCTCTTCGTCGAAGATACGAATAAGACTTATTATAATATTAAGAAAATATAAAATATAAAATTATATAAGTGTATATAATAAAGATAATAAGTTTTTAAAAAAAAAATATATATATATATATAAATCGCAAAATTACGTTAAATTCGATAAAATATAATTTATATTATAATATAAAAGAATATTAAAGAAATATTATATAAAATACGCTTATAATAGTTTACGCGTTTGAAAAACGTGAAAATTTATCGTAAATATAAAATATATTATTATAAAGTTTTAAAAAATATTATAATATTAATATATATAAAAAAATAAAATAAAGTTAAACTAAAAAACATTAAATTTATATATATAATTAATTATAAATTTAAAGTTATTACGCTTTTCGATTAGCGCTCGAATAACGACGTTTAAATTTTTAAACGTCTTTATTAAAACTTTATATATAAAAACTTTATATTTTTTATTTTTATTTTTTGTAAAAATATAAATATTTCATAATTTCGAAAATTATAAAACTCGATTTACGCTTTTCAACGATGTAAAAATTATGAAATTCGAATATATATATATATTGATTAATATTTAATTTAAATATGTTAAATTGAATTAATAGCGAGACTTTCGAAAAATCTTTGCGCTTATTTAACGAATTATTTTCTTTTTTTAATAATATCATAATTTTTTAACATATTTACGAGATTATTATATCGTTAAAATCGCATAAATATATTTTATTATAATATTTATATAAATATATAACATAAATTTTTAAAAGTTGCGAGAAATCGATTATAAAAGATTTAACACATTTTTTATATATTTTTAAATAAGCGCAACTTATATAAAATTCGTAAATCGTAAATAATATAACGATAAAATTAATAAAAAACG
>WOGZ01000590.1:0-13127 GCA_009733775.1 Alectoria sarmentosa
GATGTTGATGCTACAGTACAAAAATGTATGGGGGGGGCAGCGACGAAAAGTGCCAAGACATTCCAACTGGTTTTGAATACGCTAAATGAGATGATTATATAGTAAATGATTGAAAATGAAATGATTATGAAAAAATGATTGAAAACGAGATGATCGAAGATAACATAATTGAAAATGAAATAATTGTAAATGAAATAAATATAGTAAAATAATTATAAATGAGATAATTATAAAAAGATAATTAAAAACGAGATAATCGAAAATAAAATAATTGAAAATGAAATAATTAATAATGAAATAATTAATAATAATAATATAATCGTAAATGAGATAATTGCGAATAAGATAATTAAAGATAAAACGATTATAAATAAGATAATTGTGAATGAAATAATTAAAAAAGGATGACTATAAACGAGATAATTGTTAATGAAATAATTGAAAAGAGATGGGCTGAGAGTAAGGATGAAGAATATGTCAAGTGTGCGAAAAGAGATTTGGGAAAGATTAAGATGAAGCAAGATGCAAGCAGTCCTTCGCCATCCCCAAGAAACACACATGCCTCCCTCCCTCCCTTCATCGACGGCACAAATTAGCGCTTTTCAGACGAACCTCCTCCCACAAAGCCATCCTTGCCAAACAAGCCCGCCACGCGCAAGTAAGTCTCATCGTCCTTCATCTTGTGCGGATTGATAGCAGCGCCGTCCATCGGCCCGAGGGCCTCCTTCCTCTCCATACTGAGCCGCTGCAGATCATCATCATCGCTCACATCAAAAGCGCGGCTGTCGTCCAGCTCCACGAAGTCAAACTGCGCTCCGGCTTCGTACAAGAGTCGGCCGATGAGGACGTCTTCGGGCAGGTCGCGGATGGGGTTTCGAGCATGGGTCTCGGCCACGAGTTGCACCAGGTCCCAGGAAAGGGTGTAGAATTGGCCGCCCGGGGAGCTGAAGTTGCGGTCACTGCGGGTTAGGCGTCGGGCGATCAGTGTGAGGCTGTTGTTGTTGTTGTTGTTGCCAGCGCGTTGATGATCCATGCGCGGCAGCAGGAACTCTTGGTGGAATCGGTGCGCGGAGAGGAAGCTGTCGTCGTCGATCTTGGAGACGAACTTCCATGAAGGTCCGCTGAGAGATGCACCCCGCGCGACCAAGAGCTTCAGGAACTCAATGCTTTTGATCGTGTTGGCTATCGATGCGCTCTCCTCCAGCGACTCTAAGACTATCAGGTCGCCGTAGGTGTCGTTCTCGTGCTTGATGAGCGGCAGCCATAGTGGCGGGGGGTTGGCTAACACAAAACGGGTGTCGAAGGCTGGGTCGGCGTAGAGGGTTTGCCAGGTGGCGCGAATGATGTTTCGTCGCCGTTGAGAAAAGTAGGCTGAGATGGTCGCTAAGAGCCATGTGGGTTGTCGCTGCTGTTCTTGAATGGAGAGAGGCCCTTGTTGCTGGGAATGTTGGGGGCGTGAATGGAGCAGTTCTTGGGACGATTGGTAATGGTCTCGGCTGAAGGGCGACGGTATCGAAATGGTGGGAAGGTCAGGGCGCGGTGTAAGCGTTAGGGCTGTAAAGAAGATGAGGGCGACGGCGGAGAGGGATAGGTAGAACGTTCGCTGAGAGAAGGAAGGCATTGGGGCACTACTCTATGTGGGTGAAGACAATAGTAGGCGGGGAGGGGCACTGTGGTACATTCGTATTTGAAGTGGGGGAGCGTCCTCCATCACTCTTGCTTGGAAGCGGGCGCGCTAGGTTTGTAGATTCTGCTTGACGTTATGTAGTACCATGGACGGATATGACCGTGCAATGCGAGTGAGGCATCGATATCATATCTGATAATCTTCCATGGAGGCATGCATCGACAACAGAAGAGCGGATCCTGGTAACCACTCGGCATGTTCTATAACTGCATCAAGTGCTGCTAGACTTTGCGGTGAGGTAAAAAGTACATGTGCATTCTAATAAGCCATTGAACAAGGCACCTTGGAAAGGATCATGCAAAGCTAATTGCTGAGTTCGCTTACTCGCATCCTTTCTGGCTTTCATCCACACTTGTTTAGTTAGTAAATTCTTGGCTAATATGCGGTCAGCCGCCCCCGCGCATAAAGATATTGGAGTTGCCCTTTACAACTTCGAGGCTTTTCGAAGCCTTTTCGCCCTGCATTCAGTGACAATAATCGTTTGGAAGGGCGCATACTGGATGCGTTGTCTGCGCCGAAAATACCCCAAGCTGGTCTTGGCCCTTCTTTGGCCCCAATAATCGGGGACCCAGGCCGAGTATATTAGACGATAATATTATGCAGGTAGTATTTTCCCCAACCATAGGGATGTTTAATGCAATTGAATAATAGGTCATCAGGTTCAAAAGAAGCGTCCGTGAGCTACTTGGCTTAGGGGCCTTTCATTCAAACCAACGGCGACAGCGAGGTCCCGAATAGGTCTATGGAGGTACTCTGGTGCTACACAATAATCTCAGCGGTTTGGGCCTTGACGATGAGGTTAGCAGACTGTAGGAAGTCGGATGAAATGGCCAATCGGCCTCGATGGTAGGAGATTTGGTCAATTGTCCAGGTCACCCTAGCCAGGAAAAACAGGTACTAATACTAGTACTCCGAAAAAGTCATTGACAATTTTTATTTCACCCCTGGGTGTCAGATGTGTGGTTGCAGGTTGAAATTTGACTTGAGAAAGGGAGAGGGAGAGGAGGAGAAGTGGTCAGCCTCCAGCCATCAGCCACGGTACCTAGTAGGTAGTTAGGCCATGACTCCTCCGGGCAAGCGAACCAGTCAGGACATTTGACGGTTAATGCGGTCAGATAGCGGGCGTTTTATTGTAGCCAATTAGTTTTGATGCAAGATATCGTAGAAGACGGAAGTACGAGGAACATGGTCGGAGATACACATGCAGTCATGACGCCGGCGATGCGTAGTGGTGGGCTTCAAAAGAGAATGACAGAGGGTAAAAGAAACTGATGATCAAGATGAAAATTGAAATCTGTCACCTGGTCGTCTTGGCGCCTTCTTGGCGTGCCCGCCGACCAGGCTTCCGGCCTTCTCGGCCTAAGCCGAAAGTTGTTAGGCTCTCGGGGCTAAGCACTCTTGATTCCGCGACTCGTCCTCGCTTCATCAATGATACTGTTTGTTGTTTTTCTCACTCCTGCTCCCCGTCCATTTCTCACTGCTCGCTCAATGCTTTCACTCTCTCGTACCTTAACAATTCAGACAACGGCCAGGCTATCCAGCAAGTCACGACTCTCCGCCAAAAGAGATCTGTTGTCCAATGATGCTTCAACGTCGCTTCTCCACGTCGTGTCGATGCCTCCTCAACCTGCGAATAGACCAACCTGATCTATTTCATCAAAGCTTCAACCACATCGACCCTGCTTAATACTCGTCATCGGATCAGAGATTGGAGTACTCCCCTCTCCCAGGCAATTCCAGAGTAATCACAGCTGACAGTGATTGACCTAGGACCTCCTCTGCCTCTTTCCTTCCTCACCCCGTCACCACAACCTTCCGAAACTAGTACGACCTCCGAAACAGAGAAGCGAGCTTCCAGATCCTATCCACTCTCCTCTCCGGAGCAACATGATCTCGACTTGACCCATCTCGTCCTTGCCGCAGAGGCCAACTTGTACCAAGGGAAGACAGTGTCAATGGCACACACGTCAGCGATTTTACAGCTGTACACGTAGATTGGTTGGGGGGTTGCAAGAAGCTTACAAACACATGAACTCCCAACCTATTGAAGCATCGCCTATGGAGTCAGTCCTAAGTAAAGGAATTATATTGTAAAGAATGAGGGTGTCGCTGTTCAACCCGTCCCTGTGAAGAAACAACAGTGGGGAGCCGGAATAATTTATATTGATAGAGTACGTACAAACAATGAATGGAGGATTTTGCAGAGAACCTGTCGAGGTAGGGTACTATAGCAAAGCCTTTCTGGCACACCGAACAGCGAGGGCTTCAAACGGATAGGCAGGATGCTGGGATCTACAAGACTCCGAGTTGAAGGGGATGACTGAACGGAATATGCGGGCATCTGTTGTGCCTCGTGCTTAGAAAGGCTTATGGCATCGTCCCCCTCTTCAAGTGCTAACAGCTTCCAGCGTTCGATGGGGCTTCCCTGACTTTGCACTTCCGGCCTTTTCTTTTTAGCCCCCAAAACATGCGGCTCTCATGGCGGAGTTGAACGGGTTACCAAAAAACGGCCCAATTAAGCTCTTCGATCTCATAGTTGTACATCTCATGCAATGGACTCGCTGTGCGTCACCCTTTCAATGCCGTTTTGCTGTCCGCTCCCTCGAAAAATGGGATCGACACAATGCGGTCTAATCAGCAGTGACAAGGTGCCTTTCTGAGGCACGAAGGTCCAGATCCGAAGCACTCCTTCCAAGATGAGCGTTAAAGAGTGACAGAAGATTCAAGCGGCCCAATACTCCGATACAATCTCACGTTGACTAACATTCAGCTCTGAGGATACCTCACAAAGCATTTGGTCGGCCACCGAGCCCAGGAAAAACACCAAATGCTGTTTCAACCTACGCATCAAACACCAGCCAAAGCTCCGAGAAAGACCCTGCTACCAGTCATGACTGAGCATGTTAGCCTTCTACAGCATTCTTGCAACCAGGATATCAAGAAGGCTCGTCAGCGCTTTCTAGTTCTCGTATCTGGTCTATTGATCTTTGATCTTACTTGGCCTCAGAGAGTGTAAGCTTGATCTCAAGATGATCAGATGCATTGAATTTGATGAACTCCAAGAATTGCTTTGGTATTGACGCGCTACTACATTCATCCAATTTGCTCCTCTTGAGACGATACACAGGCTGGTGAAAAAACCATCAAACAGAGAATATGTTCAAAATATCTGAGACTTTAGCGAGATCTGCATCATTGGTCGTTTCTCATGTGACCCTTCAAACCTTCCTCAGAATACAAGCGCTTTAGTCGCATATCCGCCTTCTACGCGATGCATTGCATGATCTCCACATACACGTTTCTTTCCTACGTCCGACCAGCAGCCTCAGTCTGCTATTTCCGAACACGCCACTTTTTTCTCTTGCTGAATAATGTCTCTCGCCTTTTGGCTCGCCATTCTCTCGTCTTGTTCCGTAGTCTTGTCAATGGCCATGCATACATTGCCAGCATTGACACTACACTCAATAATGAACTCTATAGGATTCTCCTCCGATCTGCTCCTTGGGATATCGAGTGTGCGGAAAGCTCCGGATCTTACGGATCCATTGTTTTTTCATCATTGGTGGCCCGCTATCATTCAACCTGGTCGGCGATAGATCATACTCGCTGACGAAAGTAATGCGACCTATCTCATCGGCTGGCCAGGCACAAAATCCAAGGGCTACGATCGAACATCAAAAAGTCCCTTCGTGCAACCCACCGCAATTCAACAATCAAGTCACTAACTAGATAACCTGTAGTATCGCGGTAATTCCACTTAAGCAGAATTGAAAGTTTGCAGTTGAAACTTTTATTGTAAAGGCTGTTGTTTAAAAATTATTGCGCTGCGAAAGTACAGCATTTCTGATGTACTGCCAAGACATTGTGTGTCCCAGGCGTCAGCCGATGGGATACGTGTTACGCAGGTCATTATGGGAATCTCAGCGCTAGCAGCTGCCAACTGGCATATCCACAAGAAAAGAGCGCTCAAAGGTCGTTTCTGTCATCCAAGTGAAAACCGAGCTCTTCGCAATCAGAAGCGAGAAAATGCCATCATAAGGAATTATGAAAAGATGTACAGTTACTCCGTATACGAGGAAGCTACATATTATAAGCATGTTTTTCGAATATCTAGCCCCTCTTCATCTCATACTTCTATTCGAGTCATGAGACATCTTTTAAAGACAATAATTGTGTAATCGCTCACCAAAGAAGTCTATACATGTACAAAGAAATGCTGACTACAGATCATATAGCCGGACCTTCGCTGGTTACAATCTGCGAAGGGGCTCCCAACGCCCCAACTAACATGGTCCCTTTCTTCCAGACTGCGAAATAATGGGCAGTCGCTCCAGACATTCCACAGGGTCCAGGTGCCGCTCCATCATGGAAATGGATGAGCAATGCCGAAAGGTCCTCAACAGATCCTGCCATCAACCCAGATGGCTGAAATATAGGCAGTAGCGGCGGTCACTATTTTGCGAATATGGACCACGTTTAAGAAGTCCAACCCCTGAACATGTCTTTCCATATCAGAATGATGTTTTCCCCCAAGAGACCGTATCTCATCAGCTGCGACGACATCTCAAAGGTTCTTGACCAAGTCGACGACCCTACCCATCCAGAACTTGATACGAGACTCAACGTTCCCTCCAACAAGCTGGCTTCCTACGACAAATTCGAGTTTCTGGGAGTATCTCAGATACTAAACTCAAAGAAGGCCAAGGTTTTTACGTACAAACTAAAGGGGGATGCTCCTATGGCAACCCCAAAGGATCTGAACTCAGTCATTACCACTGCACAATCAGCCCAGATGGCTCTTACTCTGAACATGCTCCAAGAGCAGAGTATCTGGTTGCTTTTCGAAACAACAAGTTCTCGTATATACGAGGACTTTCAAAGAGTTGACCAGATCATTCAATACAGAGCCAACCATGTCATAGGCTGAACTGCACCAGGCATTGGGAAACATAGGTAAACGCACTCATGAATACGAGACTTGTAGTGAATTGCTCTATGCGACATCCAGGAGTAGACTACTGGAGGCAAAGATCCAAAGAGGTCTTTGCGGTTATAAAAGAAAGTTGAAATATACATAGCTAGCCTTCCTCGACCGGCGGCAAACAAAAATAGATCTACGGCTGTTTTCGGCCTAGTTGAAAATGGAGACCTTGATGTATACCAATTTGTACCTTGTCAATCCGACTACCGTCTCTAAACTCCGCTGCCGCAGTTCAGCAAATCTTTGCAGCACATATATCCAACTCGATTCCAGGTCCCGTGAGCACCCGTCTTCATCTCAGGCAAAACACCAATGAGAACTCGATCGGATTCAAAGAATCGTAACGTTTCCCCCCGCCGTGTTCAGAGTGAGATTGGCGATGTTCGATGCTGCAGGTGTAGATCTAGAGTCTTTTACTAAGGCTATGGAGATCTTGTAGGTTCCACCTGAAGACACTCCAATGTCAGCGGTGTGGAGTCTTTTCCCGAGTTCAGCAGTATTGAAATCGTCAAGCCAATCTTGTGCTGGAGGCGAGAACCATGGGAGTCTCGCTATATGAAATGCCAACGAGTCTGTGAACTTACTCATTCCATTTATCTTCGAAGCACCGATTTTGCCTTGTTTAACACACATTTCCTGAATGGCCACAGTCGCAGCCCAGATGTTGGACCAGCTAGTAATTTCGTACCCAGGAGCATTCATAGCTATACGAAGCACGCACTGATTGTCCGCTGCCACAGGTTAGATAATGGCCCTGTTGATGCGCCGACATCATGCCTAAGACTTACGTGATCTGAAAGTCTTCGGTAGTAATACGACAAGAGCGCCGATGGGAGACGGACGATCGCCAAAGGTCATGGCCCTTTCATCCCATGGCATTGCCTCCAGAATGGAATTGCAGGATCCGTACGGTGGGACCACAACTGGCATTGTTGCTGTAGGATCAATGCAGCGGATGCTGCTGCTGTCATAGGAAGATACTGTAACAGTGAGCAGTCCTTCGACTCCTGAATAATTTAGTGTGTGCGGTCAGCCAAAGTCTATCACGTACACACTCGAATGATGGAGAGGGCGTTGTTGACACGTGGTCGAAGAAGTGATCACAGGAGTACGCACCAACGCCTGTCACCGTACCACCCTGTGCGACAGGCTGCGAGAGACATGTTTGAATGATGGAATTAGCCGCCTGCCGAATCTCCCTCCAACTACAGGTCTCTGATACTAATTCGTCGTTTTTGGTGGCGATATCTATAAAGCCATTTCCGTCATCTGCATATTGAGGGGCTGTCAGTTAGGAGTCCACAATGACGCTTGCTGCTCTCCAAGTCGCCGTCGGCGAAATTAATAGCTCGAGGAGAAGCCAGTTACTTGATTCGGGCATGAGCTACAGGAATCCCTTACCGCTGAGGATACGAAGGGGTAAAATGACAACCCAGCCGGGCTCTTCTTCTCCCGGGTCTCTCATCTCGAAAGTCCGCAGAGCCGGGTCCTGCGAAACTTTTGCCAGAGCGTTCAGACTGCTCTCCCAAGTCAGATTGTCGCCAAATCTGGTCGCATTGCAGTCGACAGGAGATGCGCCGACATTGTTGTTTGCACGGGCTACGTTGGAAGTAGAGGAGAGCCCAGTGTCTGAGAAGAGTAGCTGCGCTGGACTTGCGAAGACCAGAGGTGCTGACAGGAGTGATGAAAGAACGATATAAAATAAGGATACCATGGGTGCACACACCTCGCTGTCGCTTTGGTGAACGAATGTAGCAGCACACCTTTTTAAATGGTGATGTTGAATGATTCGGAAAGTAGCCAGCCTCACGTCTGAGTTTTGATCGCTTGCGGATGAAGATGCGGCACTCAATGCGACATGCGCTTTGCTATATCCGAGAACAGAGCCCAACCGCTAGACATGATCCAACGGCAATGTCTGTACCTCCTTACTGTTATTTGGAAGGCTCCAAGGCTGAGACATTCGCAACGGAAGAGCTATTGGTCGATGGGACTCAAAGAGTGACTATTCTATCTAATGGTGAGCATAAGGAAATACCATACAGGTGGGTAGGCTCCAATATATACGCGAGGTACCTAGGCGGAAAACAGATTCCGAAGCTCTGACCATCGTTTGTTGGCAAATACACCAAATACGATGTGGCTTCAGGGGTAAGTCTCCCACCACATCTCACCCGTACAGGAAAGAGATTCGATTCCAAGCGAGCTATTACCGAAAAAACCTTCCCAGAAACAACATATATTCAAGTACCTGCCAGAGCCCCCTGTGGTATTTGCCCTCGAGGAAAGTGCCAGGCCGGGGCACCTAAGTAGATAGGCATGTACGAGAACATAAGTAGAGGGTCAATTGGAGACGGATTCGACCATGCCTGAAACGGCCTTCATCAGAGCGCCCGAGAGTTCGAGTCAGATATATTGTCCAGATCGCCCTCTAGAGCCTCATCAAACTTCTCCTTTTGCACCTATACCCAAAATAAATTTTCGCGGCATCTCATAGCGAATATACTGTATATGAACAGGGAACTCATCAGACAATTCTGCACACCACGCACACCATGCCACACTATACATACGTCGGTCACTACATAGTCCGTTCACACTTTCGCCGGACTCCGGATCCGTGGCTTTTTCATATGCATGCTGAAATGAACGCCGAATGAAAAGACAGAGAGAGCGGTAGAGACTTTACGGGGCTCCCTTTCCTTTCGAAGTTGTTGGGCCCAGAAGTCTAAGAACTTGGCGCGCATCGTAGGCGAAGGAAAGGGCTGGTGGCTTCAGGAACTTTCCGCTTGTTTATGAATTTATCGTCGAATAAATAGTGATTTTTAGGAGGGCATGTTCATGCAATACTCTTTCCATAGTTTTAAACAGTAGTTATGTCTATGGCTAGTAGTTGAGACTAACTGTTTGCCTTCAAAAATAAGATCTTCTTCAGAATCCAATACTGATTCAGAGACATCATCGCACGATCCAATATAGACTTTTCGGTTTAGGTTGGGATTCAAAGTTGTTTTCGCCCTGGGGAATCTCATCCTGACTCAGAGGAATTCAATGAAAAGCAGATCAGCTTGTAAGCTGAAGAGCGAATAGGATAACCCTAACTCCGAGGAAGGAGAGGAGAGGAGAGGAAAAATGGAAAAGGGCGAGGGAGTCCCATTCGATGAGTGTTTTTTTAATATCATGAGGGCGTAAAGGGGGCTATCCTTGCCCACCCTCGCTCACCCCAGCTCATCTTCAACCCCCCTCACCGTTTCCGTGACTCCGATCATTCATCAATCGGTGAAAGCAGCATGTATAGAGCTAATCATATCAAGTAATGCACGGTAAAACAAACGGAGGGGGGTATTGAAACCCTTTAGTCCCACACCTCTCACGGGTAAAACGGTCTGTGGCCGATCAAAAAAAAGCCGTAGAAATCAGCTGCTAAGCCACAGCCACAAGTGTCATCCGAACATTCCAAAAAATGCGACTGTCAGTCCACATCTGATTTCAATTCATCTGGCTGGCAAGCCTTTCCATCCAGTCGACTGAGAAGATCATCACGTGGGTTGTTTAACAGCGGCCGGATCGTTGCTACTGATGCTGATATACGAGAACGTGACTTTGACCTTTCGCTATATCTCCATGCCAACCCGTCCCAGTGTTTGTCGGATTTTTACAGAATTAAAAGAAAATTGATGTCTGACCTGATTCGAAGTACGTAAATACGATCATGAGCACGGCTCGGAGTGGAGATTTTGTAATCTCCTCCTGAAAAGCCGGATGGGCTAGGCCTCGGCAGAAATATTTTATGCAGGATTCCGTGGCAGCTATAGGGCCAACCTTCCTAAGATTTCAGTCTATCATCTTGGAAGCCAAAGTTTTTTTACGCAGAGGGTGTGCACGTTGATAAGGAAGAAAAGGAATGGGTGACAGGAGAAGATCAAGAACTTGACTGCGAAGGCGCGACATCTTTCTCTGTAACGGCCGGTTGTCGCCCTCTCACCAGCAGCCCATGATACCAAGAGGCGAGACGATACGTCTGATTTGCTGCTCTTATTTGATGAAGAAACATAAATCAAACGAGGAATGAATCTCCAGAGTCCAATGGCTGGACCAGAGCATTTTGTAGCCTGCAGACTCAGATCGCTCGAATGAAGTCCCTCGCACGTTTTTCTACAGTGAAGTCTCATAGCCAATCGTAGGAATATGCTTCGGCGAACAATGCTCTCTCTGCTTCATCCGGCTGTATGCGAGTATCCAGGGCGAGTTTGGCTCCCAATCGGGCGTTGTATATTCTATCCCATTCCTCAATCGATCACTGCCCGCTGTCAGTTTGTATCCCGGACCCCTTTGATGATCTCGATCCGTTGTTACAGAGCGATTGCCTTGGAAGAGACGTAGCAAGGCCAGGCTGTCCAGGTGTCGGCACTGATTGAAGATCGTTCCCCCATTGCCGCCCTCTACCAGGGTCACGAAGCGTAGCTCGAGTGTCTCAAGTCGCGGGCTATCTTTGAGGAGTTGTAGCAAAGCGTGCTGGCGGATTCTCTGACCTCGGATCTTGCATTTGAGGAGCTTTGGCAGCCGAACGGATCTCGTAATCTGGCCAAATACATTCTCGTACCCTCCCCAGTATGCCGAAAAGTCCCTAGACGAACACCACTCCAGAACGCGCAATGCGTAATATCTTATATCAAATTCTTGGAGATTCGGGCATAGCGATAGGAAATAAGCTGGACCTATATAGTTCCTTTTGTCCGCGGCCAGAGAGACTAATCTCGTACTAGACTCTTCTATCCGGCGCGGATATTCTTGAAAGCCTTTGACACCGAAGGGCCGCTCCGCCTCCAACAGTCAAATTGCATATTTCAATGAGAGAACCCGTAACTTCACGAATTCTTCTTTGAGGCCTTTGGCCAGCAGATCTGGCATCAATCGGTGCATATCGTACGCAGGCACGCTACAGCCCCATTTGCCACCGTATATAAGGAGTTCCTCGATGTGCAATTTGCTCTGCGCAAGAGCGGTCATGGTGACAGAATACACGCGCAACGCTTGCTTCCAAACATCGGCCCAGGCACCGCGGGATTGCGACGCCGCCACACGGATTTCGGGGTATTGGTACAGACCGGCCTCGAGGGTGATCGCCTGCAGATTGCTCGCTTTCTGCAATATTGCGGTAAGCTGTATGAGGTCCGACTTGCTCGCTGCAAATTTGGCTTGGTCGGCTTTGCGGCGTATGAGCAAATTATGCTGTGTTGCCACCGTATTCAATTCTTCCGGAGCGCAGAGTATGTGACTTTCCCGAGTCATAGGCCCGCGAAGAATAAGTCCACGCTCTTGGTTATATTTCTTACAAGGCCGCTTTTTGTCAAGGACTTTTTGGAAGGAACGTTGTATCATAGTACGCGGCCACGATAGTGAGGCTCCGGACCGCTGGACCGAGATCTTCATGTTCGCAGATAGCGGTCAGTGCCCGAAGGCTTTTGGAGGACATGTCGGTTGTAGGGTGAGTAAAGGCTTGTCGAAAACGGTAAAGCGTTGTACTGCGAAGCTAGGAGCATGTTAGTCGTAGGCTGCTAATGTCTTGAAAGTCTACTTGATTAATGATGATCGCGCTGAGCTCGACGGGTAGTGAAGTAAGGCTACTCGGAATCTTGTGCGTATGGCTGAGAAAGTTCAACGCTCAAGCATACGATCGTTCGAGTAGCGTTGGCAGTACAGAAGAGACCACTCCTTTTGCAGTGGATAGAGACTGTAGAAATGATTTTAGCGACTACTAAAGTATTCCACTCCCGAGATGACTTACCTGATAAAACAAGCAAAACCCGATTCCGCAACTGCAACAACAACTCTATGTTTGAGCCGCGCCAATATCAAACAACAGTTCCCTGTGCAAACTCTCCACTCTCAATCGGTAGATTTCGGATTGGTACTTATCCCGCTGAGATTCTTGATCTTCCAATTCATGGATGGGTCTGTCTACAAAACCTAATTTATCAAATATGACCTCAAGTCACAAAAAGAGAGCATTCTCATATATCACAAAACAACAGCGAGACAGACAGATTTACATAGAAGGGCAGGTTAATGGCAGCGCAGCCAGCACAAGGCTGACACGCTGACAGCGACCATCCCCTCGCCAGAACCCCAACCTCGGCAACGAACGATGCAGCCTCGCCAATTCCTTCCCCCCCCAAGCCTTTCATCATCCAAGCCAACCCATCCCAACTCTAGACCCCGTCCAAACCGCTTACAATCCTGACCCTCAAACATCGCGAGGCCCGAGCGACTTCGCTACCGACGCCACCATCAACACTTAGCAAGCCACTCACTGCAGTCTTTCCTACATCTATCTCCCTAAAGAACCCCTACCCAATCGCCCCACACGGCTTTTCTCACCTACCTTATGAAGTCGACAAGCCAGCCCCCCCCCCCCCCCACACAGCATCGACCTCCTCCATCACGTCGGCATAAACA